>JALPQI010008785.1:0-45560 GCA_025490895.1 Thaumatotibia leucotreta
GGTCCAATGTACGCAGTTCGTCCAAATAATATTTATTTCAATTAGCATTTTGTCCAACACGCATTTGGTCAAACATGCATGTCGTCCAATAGCATTTCGACTACAGTGGTTACTGGTTATGTATTGTATACAAATTCAAAATTCATTATTTCTTCATAAATACAATACATACCCATTCTAGTAAAGCCACAAATGATTATCTCTACCATTATTGGCTACCATTATCTCTGAAATGTCTTTGACGATTCAGTGTAGGGTCTGCTTGTCAGTTTCTGACTGTTACTCAATGGTACTGATACCTACAACGCGATTCAAATTAGGACCTAAACTGAATCTGACTGAATTAATAGATCGTGGATATAACATACCCAGAGATGCGGTTTATCTAGTCCGGCCGAGATATCGACTAGATCTGCAAGTACAACAGGGTCCAGTGGGCGACGCGGGCATTAATTAAAATAGCAATTTATCTCACTTAGCCGACTTCACGCTGCTTACCCCTGAAAGCTAGTTTTGTCCTAACAGATATATGAGACAGTTGTCACTTGATCTGAGAACTTGCTCCTCCGGCTGCAAGTATCGTGTAGTTTGGGAAAATATTGTAGTTTAGAAAACGACGAGTTACACTATAATTTTAAATATATACCTTCTGAAATCAATTGAGATTATTATGGTATCAGATATATCCGAGCGACCACGATGCTCAAAAATATTCGTACGTAAGAACGAATGGTACGACCATTAGAAAAATGGGGCATTAAAAGTAGGTATGTTAGCTCTCAGATATTGGCGTCGTTTATGGCAATGTTTATAGGATAACTAAAATTCTTCACTATGTCCACAAGGATAAAAATCTCATAGCGCTCATAACGAGTCTTTCGCTTCACCGTTTTGTGATAAATCCTATAAGCTTTCCTGGCTTTACAGCATCTGTGCGAAAAACGGCCAATTCCGATGTCCGATTGAGCTGAAATTTAACGCACGAACCTTCGTAATCTCGGCGACAATGCACTGTTTTGTAACATATTACTAGCAAAATGGCCTGAATATGGAGATTAAAATGGGCTAAAGAACTCTACAAACCGTATTTTTTGAAATTAACCTGAAACGTTTAAAGTAAGATAATCGAAGGCCCTAATAACACACTTTTATGTCGTATTTTATGTTGTTTTAACACTTTCATTGCGAACGAGTGCTGCGCGCTACGCTCGTAGTCGATCCTGTGTTTTTTCCGCTTTGTAGCGAAAATGGACTTCCCACAGAGAACTCCCCTCGGGAGTTCACCACGCTCAATGTGTTAATTCATCACGACATGATAGAATTAAGTCGTAGGTATTTGGATTTGGCAAGTCTCCTCACGATATTTCCCTTCAACACGTGATTTGTAAATATTAAAATTATATATCGTCCATAAGTTCCAAAAAATAGGTATACGATCCGAGGTAGGGTATGAAAACATTAAACTCATAACCTTCGGATGGAAAGTCCTACTTCGCTTCGCTCTCCTTTAGCCTTGGTCTGAAAACTGCGATACCTAATTGTTTATGTTGAGCAAACGTAAACGGGCTGCAAAGGCACCTGCTCCTGAAATGTTTGCCAGTCGGACGATAAAGTGACAGCGCCGAACAATCAAACCTAGCAACTTAGTAGCTTAGCACATGGTTTACTCAAACATAGGCAGGTGATATACATAGTAGGTACTGTAAAGGTATTGAACCTTTACAGTATATTTCAGATGACGAGGGGTGCTGGTATGATAATGAATTCAATTTTAGAATGCTTGCCGTCTCTATCATGTGGAAGGATCAACATTTTAGAGGCAGTCTTCATGTATGATCAGTTCAATAGTGTCTATCGCAAAAATCAAAGTACGTGAGTGGGTGCCTATGTACAGTTGAAGGCAAAATAAGGTGTATATAAAAATGCTCAAAAATATGTCTAAGTGCTATTAATTCTGTGTAATAAGAACTTCGTAGCATATTTATAAATAAGAGGATTCTTTCGATAGGTAGATAGTTTCGCACTTGACTGTACCCAGTCATCCATCAGCATCAATATCTTATGAAATGAAGGCCACAATAATAATTACTGGAACCAAATTTCGAGTGATACAAATATGTACGTTACAACATTCGTATTATTATTTATTACATCGAAAGATAAAGCAATTGGCTGTATCCTGTATCTATTATCGAAACATACAGAAGTTTATCTCTGTGACAACGTCTGACAATGATGCAATTTTATATTTACAAAATAAAAATGCCTACGTAAATAGGCTGGAACTGGAATAAATAATTTTGGTTAAAAGATTTAAAGGTTTGGGTAGGAAACTATAAGTAGATGTAATCAAAATTATCGTTTACTTCTTAGCGTATTTTTGAAGGCAGTTATATTTTTATTTTTAAAATATATTTCTTTGTATTCATTTTATTTTTTTATATGGTATTGGATGGTTGAACTTTTTGTTTAAACTTTTGTTCGCAGATTGTTGTGCAATTAAGTACAAGTTAAAGATACATTTTACAATTTCGCTGTTTGCCTCTCTAACGCACGCACATATATTTGTAAGGTTCACCATACTTGTAATACTCATATTCTGTACATGGCCTTATATTGGCATGAAAAATATGCACTTAGCCTAAACTCTATGATTGTTGTCTGTGGTAAGAATAACTTTTTTATTGAAGTGATGGCAGATGCGGTTTTGGAGGGATTGTGAGAGATATGGTGGTTTGTGGTTAGCATTATCCAACGATTTGTACAAGTAATGATAATAAACAACAAGTTGATTCTCGAAATTCTAGTTTAATTTCATAACTCAGAAGTGGAAAAAGTAATTCACGCGTCACAAAACTCGAAAATCCGTCATATTAGATATGGACAACGACAAAGAAGATAGCAGATCACGATCGCGGAAGCGAAAACGTGAGCATAAGGAAAGCCGTTCGAAACGAGATAAAGACTCACTTATAAGGACAGCACGAAGCTATCGTGACCGCAGAACTCTTACGCCGTTCTTAATTAATGATGACATTTCTCCTCAACAACATGATGCTAATGATGTGACTCCTTCAAATGAGAGGCAAGGCAGATCGCGTGACCGTCATCGGCATCATTCTCGCCGCAGACATGCAAGGAGCCGGAGTCATCGACGACGCACCTCGTCTAGTGAGAGTGAACGAAGAAGCAGATCGTGCGAGCGTCGAGGGCGTCACTCACGACATGGACGCAAAAGGAACCGGAACCGTAGGCGTTGCTACTCTAGTGGAAGCGAATGGAGCAAGGAACGCAAGTACAACCAGTCACCCTCTACGTCTAGATTACCTAGAGACATGAATATGGAGCCGTCGCAGCAGACCCAAGTGAGTGATAACTCTGAAGTTAATAGTGTAGTTAAAATGTTAACTGACTTAGTAAAAACTTTAACAAATAAGCGACCAGAGGGGAACAAGTTTCCCTTATTAGGTAATGTCATACCTGAATTTGACCCTATGGTGAAAGGGCAAACAATAAATATATGGTTACAAAAGGTTGAAGAATGTGCAAAGCTGTATAACTGGGGGGATGACCAAATAATCCACTATTGTCTACCAAAGTTAGCAGGTGTAGCCCGCACTTGGTATCAGGCTCTCCCCACTATGTCGTTTTCTTGGAACGAATGGAAACAGAAATTAGTTAGTTCTTTTCCTAGTTGCGATGACTATGCTGAACTGCTGACGGAAATGCTGGCCAAAAAGGTAAAATACAATGACTCACTAGAGTTATATTATTATGAAAAAATTAATTTGTTGCACCGGTGTGAGATTACAGGGAAAAGGGCTGTTGCCTGTTTGTTGCATGGGATAGAAGACCGTTCAGTGAGACTAGGAGCAAAGGCACTTAAATGTGAGGAGCCTGAAAATATACTTGAATATTTTCAGTCCATAAAACAACAAACCCGTGAGCCATTTAAGAATATTCAGGAGCGACGGTCTAATATTCCAGGTAACAATCAGGCAAGTACTAATAAAAATACATCTAGACCCCGAGCCAGTGCAACAGTTAAAACATGCTATAATTGTAAGGAACCTGGCCATTTTAGTTACAATTGTACCAAGAAACTTCTTAAATGTACTACATGTAATCTCGTTGGACATATTAGCACTAATTGCTATAAGCAGAATAAAGAATTTAATAATAAAAATAGCAACCACATAATTGAAAAGAATGTTTTGCAATTAAATATAGATGGTTCAAATGATGATAAGTACAAAATAGATTTAAAAATTAATGGAAATTTAATTAACAGTTATGTGGATTTAGGGAGCCAGTGTACTGTTTTGCGTTATAGTGATGCTTTAAAATTGGGTATTGTATGGAGAGCTGAAAATTTACCGTTTTTAAGAGGTATAGGTAATCACATTGTTTTACCTATTGGACAAACAGAGGCAAACATAGAAATACAGGAAATTTCAGAGTGCACAGAGGTTCTTATAGTGGGAGATGATGTCATTAAATACCCAATATTAATTGGACATAGTTTTACAGAAAAACCCAGTATTATAATCACCAAAACATGTGACTCATTAATTTTTGAACGCAACCACCAAGAAAAATTAAATTTAACTTTAACAGAGGACATAGTGATACGCCCACATGAATCAATTATTGCTCCAATTAAATCAAATCACGATTATTCAGGTATGGTTTATGTACATGGTACACTACGTGGATTGCCTAATTATAAATTCTGTTTGATGGCTGGTGAATACAGTATTAAAAAAGGATATGGTGGATTAATGATATTAAATGTTTCTGATAATAGCATTAGTCTAAGATCAGGTTGTCTGATTACACGAGCATTATGTATAAATAAAGCCTTGTATGTTAATTTATTAAATCTTGACGGTTCTGATAGTGATAGCTTTAACTATGGAGACCATTTAACTGAAGATGAATTGAGGCAGCTTAAATATCTATTACAAAAGTATGAAACATGTTTTTCGAGTAATTTAAAAGATCTTGGGTTGACTAATGTAATAGAGATGGATATAGAAGTAACCGATGATAAACCTGTTGTTTACCGCCCATATAGGCTTTCATACTTTGAAAGGCAACGCGTACGATCAATGGTGCAGGAAATGCTCGATGCGGATATTATTTGTGAATCTAACTCGCCATACGCCAGCCCCATTCTGCTAGTTAAGAAGAAAACCGGTGAACACAGATTATGTGTTGACTATCGCGCACTAAATCGGAAAACAAAAAAAGAGCATTACCCGTTGCCATTGATCGACGATCAACTGGATATGTTATCAGGTCATTCGTTATTTATAACACTGGACTTGGCGTCCGGTTACTATCAGATACCCATTGCAGAGACCTCACAGGATAAAAGCTCTTTTGTGACTCCCGACGGACAATATAATTTCAAACGCATGCCTTTCGGCTTAGCTAATGCGCCGTCGGTGTTTCAAAGAGCAATGAATAAAATACTTACCAAAGCCCAACTCAAGTACGCGTTAGTGTACATGGATGACGTTTTGATTCCAGCGCATTCCTTTGATGAGGGCCTCTGTCGGTTAGAAGAAGTTCTTGGCCTTCTCCAAGTAGCTGGGTTGACTCTCAAGCTAAAAAAATGTCATTTCTTTTACACTAAGATCGATTTTCTAGGATTTAGAGTTAATAGCGAAGGCATCCGTCCTGGCACAAAGAAAACTGATGCAATATCTAAGTTTCCAACACCCAAAAATGTACACGATTTGAGACGCTTTCTTGGTTTAACTAGTTTCTTTAGGCGTTTTGTTAAAGGCTTTGCGCTTATAGCGTGTCCGCTTACTGATCTCCTCAAGGCACAATTTGAATGGAAATGGGAAGAAGTACATGAGAGAGCGTTTGAAACATTAAAACAAAAATTAGTTGAACGACCTATACTAGCTTTGTATGATGTTACGTTGGAAACAGAATTGCACACCGATGCGTCTAAACAGGGAGTAGCGGGTATTCTGATGCAACGTGGAACCGATGGGTTACTTAGGCCTATAGCTTATTACAGTCGTAAAACGACAGTAGACGAACAGAAGATGCATTCTTTTGAACTTGAAACTTTAGCGGTGATATCATCATTGAGTAGATTCCGTGTATATCTTTTAGGTATACGATTTAAAATAATTACTGACTGTGGAGCCCTAAGAACAACGTTGACCAAGAGAGACCTTATTCCTCGAATTTCTCGGTGGTGGGTACAGTTCCAGGAGTACGACTGCGAGATTGAATATAGAGCGGGTACACAAATGGCGCACGTAGACGCTCTCAGTCGTGGTCCTGTTTCTGAGCCTACTCCTCAAGATGATTCTCATGTAATCGATATTCTACGAGTTGACGTCAAAGATTGGATTTCCACAGTTCAAAGTAATGATGACGAGATAAACAGGATTAAAAGTATTTTACAAGATAAAAATACAAAACTTGCAGCTGACATACATAAAAATTATAGGTTAAAAGGGAATTATGTTTACAAAGTTGTTGAAGATGGAATACGTTGGGTAGTTCCAAAATCAGTTAGGTGGCAGGTTTTACGTATGAACCACGATGATATAGGGCATTTTGGGTACGAAAAAACGTTAACTAGAATTCGTGGTATATTCTGGTTCCCAAGGATGCGACGCTTTGTAAAAAAGTATGTAGAGGCCTGTCTCCAGTGTGCACACCAAAAGAGGCCGGGAGGTAGTAAGGAAGGTATGCTGCACCCTATACCGAAATTGGAAATACCATTCCATACGCTTCACGCAGATCACCTAGGACCGTTCGTTCGCTCAAGGAGGGGCAACATGTATATATTAGTGATAATCGATGCATTCACGAAATATGTCAACATTAAAGCTGTCCGAGATACAAAAACCACGACAGCCATTCAAGTGTTCAAGGAACATTTCAGCTATTTCGGCACACCTACTCGTCTAATTACTGATAGAGGGTCGTGTTTCACAAGTGGGAAATTTAAATCTTTTTTAGAAAGCTTGGGCATAAAGCATATACTAAATGCAGTAGCAACTCCTAGAGCGAACGGACAAGTTGAACGGTATAATCGAACAATTACCGAAGCTTTAAGCACGAAATGTCACGATCAAAGCGATAGCGCTTGGGATGAACACATAGGTAGCATACAACTAGGAATGAATACCACTTGGAATAAAGCAACCGGTAAAAGCCCATCTGAACTCTTGTTTGGTTTCAAGTTGATTGCCTCAACAGAGAATATATTAGGAAATGTAATTAATGAGACGATCGACCCGCTAACAGAGGATAGATTACAAATCGTAAGATCAGCAGCTGGTGAAGCGATACAAAAACAACAAGATTCGATGAAAAAGGTTTTTGATAAGCACAGGAAACCCGGCACTAAATATAACGTTGGTGATCTAGTTAGGATCGAGAAAAATTTATTTGATAAAGATCTTGTAGAAAAATCCAAAAAGTTGACACCGAAATTTCACGGACCCTACCGTACCTATATTAAAAGTTTTACCCAATGATAGATTCGTTGTTGAAGATACCCCACTTACAAGAAAAGGGAATAAACGTTACGAGAATGTTGTAGCTTTAGACAAAATTTACCCTTGGTTGCATTTCAAAGATTTAGACAGCGACAGTAGTGAAAACGACATAGAGGGAAGGGAGTCTGATAATGATGAGTAATTTGTTGATGTAAACAATTATTTTTCTAATTATTGTACCATAATTAATGTGATGCAACAATTGCTGAGATGTGATATTTATAGTGTATTAAAGTAACATGTAACCAAATTTTAAACAATAAGAAATGTCGATAAGAGACAAACAAAATTAATGAATATAAACACAGGAGAACTGTGAATAAATTATAAGTAGTATAAGTGTTCTTGTAATTACAGATCTTGGCAGACTGTCTAGAGCAGGCCGTGAAGGCAGACTGTCTAGAGCAGGCCATAAATGTCAAGTAATTACAGATCTTGGCAGACTGTCTAGAGCAGGCCTTCAAGGCAGACTGTCTAGAGCAGGCCATAAATGTTAGGTAATTACAGATCTTGGCAGACTGTCTAGAGCAGGCCTTCAAGGCAGACTGTCTAGAGCAGGCCATAAATGTCAGGTAATTACAGATCTTGGCAGACTGTCTAGAGCAGGCCGTGGAGGCAGACTGTCTAGGGCAGGCCATATGAGTTGTGTGTTTAATGATGTATAATAATGATATACAAATATTATAAATATATATATATCATTATTATACGATATATAATAAATCTTGGCAGACTGTCTAGAGCAGGCCTTCAAGGCAGACTGTCTAGAGCAGGCCATAAATGTTAGGTAATTACAGATCTTGGCAGACTGTCTAGAGCAGGCCGTGGAGGCAGACTGTCTAGGGCAGGCCATATGAGTTGTGTATTTAATGACGTATAATAATGATATACAAATATTACAAATATATATATATATATAATTTTTATACGATATATGATAAATCTTGGCAGACTGTCTAGAGCAGGCCTTCAAGGCAGACTGTCTAGAGCAGGCCATAAATGTTAGGTAATTACAGATCTTGGCAGACTGTCTAGAGCAGGCCATAAATGTTACGTAATTACAGATCTTGGCAGACTGTCTAGAGCAGGCCATAAATGTCAAGTAATTACAGATCTTGGCAGACTGTCTAGAGCAGGCCTTCAAGGCAGACTGTCTAGAGCAGGCCATATGAGTTGTGTGTTTAATGACGTATAATAATGATATACAAACAAGACTAATATATATGTTATATAATAATTTAAAAAAATGCGTGTTTATGTCTTCAATAATTAAATTATAGTAGAGTTTCTATTACATGAATAATACAAAATAACAGTTGTTTTATAGAATGTATAATAGTCATTGGCTGTGTAACTCCTTGAGTATAAACAAAACTTAATTACAAAAATAAGGTTAATTAGTGCTAGTGCCATAATGATCTCCTATTTTATAACAAAGTGTAGTGTATGTTACATATTATTTGTCAAACTTAAGCATACAAATAGAGTCACAGACTGATAAATAATTATAACAAAAGTATTATTTGATCTTGTTAATAAAAGTAAACTGTTACTCCTTATTGTCGATAAGGCTTATTGACTGTGATAGCTGGTCCGGTGATTAAGTTTGTTATTAATGATTGTTCGGTAATTTTAAGTATTAATTTACTTATATAAGTTGTCGGGAAGGTGGATAGCATATTCCCAAACGAATCCATTCTGAAATGTGTCATGTTCTTTTGTATCCTAACAGTACAAGTTATTTACAGTGAGAGGACTCACTAAATTGAAAATGGATGGCCGAAGTTGTAAGGTTCACCATACTTGTAATACTCATATTATGTACATGGCCTTATATTGGCATGAAAAGTATGCACTTAGCCTAAACTCTATGATTGTTGTCTGTGGTAAGAATAACTTTTTTATTGAAGTGATGGCAGATGCGGTTTTGGAGGGATTGTGAGAGATATGGTGGTTTGTGGTTAGCATTATCCAACGATTTGTACAAGTAATGATAATAAACAACAAGTTGATTCTCGAAATTCTAGTTTAATTTCATATATTATTGGCTAGAAAGAGAGGCAAACAGCGAAATTGTAAATAGTAACTTTAAAAAACGCGGCCCTAATAGTACCCATACCTTCAAGAATCGTTAACGTTTCCACAAAACAATAATATCAACGAGACGAAACACCCGAAAACAAAAACAATACATGTTTTCAACGGGATACCGCATTATTAGTTCTGTTTGTCCCACACGGCGCTGTTGGGGCAATGTTTCTTCTAAATAGAAAAGTTTTAATTTGCTGTGGCGGTCGCTCTACGTACGGTGAGACAGCCAACATTGTGAGCGAAATAAAAGGCACTGGTACACTATCATAAACATGTGTACAATACTAGTTGATGATAAATATCGGCGCTTGTACCGTAATGCCTTGGCAATAGAGTCACTTTCAGATGTTTGTGGATACGTTGTTCGCTTCGATGTTTATAACGGTGACCGTCCTACCCAACACTGCCACGTTGGCTGGAGCACCGCGCGGTTGTTACGGAGTTGTACTGGGCTTGATAACTTATTACTCTTAGAGTATATAGGGTGTCTGGTAAATAATAAATACATATTATAATCGTTGAAGTTATTGTGAAAAAACAAATCAAATTATTTATTAATTAAATACTGACGAATAAATAACTAAATAATAATAAAGTATTAAAGACCGAGTGGCCGAACGGTACAGGCATAAGCCGCGAAAGCTGAGTATGTGGGTTCGATTCCTCGGATGTTGGTGATCTTGGTCGTTTTTTCTTTGGTATAGTTATGACATCCAATATTTATTATTTATATTACAATATAATATATATTCATCTTATCCATCCCTCAATCTTATAAAAAGAGCTTTGGAAAGTGTGTAGTGGTTACGTTGTGGTTACCGCGATAGTAAACATTTTATTTTCTGATAGTCATGATAGTAGTTGTTGTTCCTCATCTAGTAAAAACTTTTGGGCCTCTAAATAGCAAATATCTATACTAGTTTTACTTACAAAATGTTACAACTTTACAGGAACAATGGATGCCTATTTAAGCTTTTATTGATTGTATAACCATCATCTAGCAGAATATTTTTCGTTTCGCATAATGTTTGGCATATATTGTACATATATTACTTTGCATACAAAACATTTTGCTGAAACTTTAAAAATGGGAAAAACTTTAAGATTAATATATTAAATAAAATACTATTATAGGAATTTAAAAAAATCTGTGAAGTGAATAAACGTATTTTAATGGCTGCTATGGGATACTGATATTTCAACACATAACAATATACAATAAGGCTTAATACTACAAGTTTCTGCAGTATTTTTATATTAGTTCAATTTTCTTGGTAGGCGTCTTGAGGTTCAGGTTTTAAGCAATTAAAAACTATTTTTATTTCATATAAATAAAAGATAAAAATGTTAATTACCTACCTTACTCAAGCTATGTATAGACCCGCTTGGCCCCTTAATTTTTAGCCTTGCCTTACAGAAGGTAATATCCAGATCCAGTTCCTCGCTTAATATTTGGTACCTGGACGATGGTACTTTGGGGGGCAAACCAGAGGACGTTGAACGGGACTTGCATGTGCTGCTGCCCCTTTTGAAGGAACTGGGACTCGAGGTCAATCCGAGTAAATTCAAGGAGAATTCAACTCAGGACTTTCAGTTATTGGGCACCCCGATTTTCCCCGTAGCTGTGCCGGAAGCATTCAGGGTGAGAGAGCAGACTCTTCGATCCGCCGGGGAAAAGTTGAAGCAGCTCTCGGCACATGTTTCTCTGACTTTGTTGAAATCCTGCTTTGCCGCTCCAAAGGTGATGTACTTTTTGCGAACTGCGCCAACCTGGTTACATCCTGTACACGTGGATTCCTTTGATTTGGTGTTGAAGGAGTCCATGGAGTATTTACTAAATGTCTCTTTGGATGCTGACCAGTGGGACTTGGCTTCATTGCCTATCCGGAGTGGTGGGCTTGGTGTTCGGCGCGTCAGGGATGTGAGTCTTCCGGCTTTCCTGGCATCGGCGGCGGGAGTGGTGGATCTGGTTACTAAGATTTTAGGTTTAGAAGGTAACAAAGCCACCATACCTTTCGCTGCCGATGCTTTGTCAGCTTGGGAGACGCTCAACCCGGGTGCTTCCGTGCCGGAAAGGCAGTTCCGTCAACGTTTGTGGGACGAAGTTGGCGTTAAGCGAATTTTTGAGGGTCTGTTGCAGAATACCACTGGTGCCGATAGAGCCAGGCTTATCGCGGCTTCTAGTCCAGAATCTGGTGCCTGGTTGCACGCCCTCCCTTCTCCGAACTTGGGTACCCTGCTCGACGACGACTCGTTGCGCGTGGCCGTTGTTTTCCGCCTGGGCTGTGATGTTTGCCAGCCTCATCTTTGCATTTGTGGCTCCATGGTGGAGAGCAACGGGCACCATGCCTTGAGTTGTTGTCGGTGTGTAGGAAGATTCCCTAGGCATCATGCCTTGAATGACATAGTTCGGAGAGCTCTGGTTTCGGCGAATGTCCCCTGTGTGCTGGAGCCACCGGGACTTAGTCGGTCGGATGGCAAGAGGCCGGACGGGTTGACGCTAGTGCCTTGGGAGAGGGGGAGGTGTCTCGTATGGGACGCAACTTGCGTGAGCACTTTTGCGGCCTCTCACTTAGGTCGTACTGTGCGTTCAGCGGGAGCGGCTGCTGAGCAAGCAGCTTGGCTCAAAAAGGGCAAGTACGCTGGGCTTGCGAATTATATTTTCGTCCCACTTGCGGTAGAGACGTCAGGCTGTTGGTGCGCGGAGGCAAAGGCGTTTTTTAGTGAGTTGGGGCGCCGCCTGCATGAGAGGGGTCATGACCCCCGCTCTGGTTGGTTCCTGGCGCAAAGACTGTCCATTGCGGTTCAGCGTGGCAACGCAGTGAGCTTAATGGGCACTTTTGCGCCGGGAACAATGCGGGGGTACTTGTTTGAGTAAGTGTTTAAGGGCTATTTATATAATTTGTCATTATAGTTGTAAAATGTTTATCCTGTTAAGATTAGTTAAGATAAGTTGTACCCATTGTAATGTAGCAACTTTAGTTTTAGTTTGGTAGTTAGGGTTTTTATTTTTACTTTTTATTGTGTAACACATACATTATTTAAATTACAATATTATTTTCAAAATTATTCATTTAATCATTTTCAGTTACTTATTACGTTATTATTTATTAATATCATTTTTATTTAAAACCAAATATATTGAAGCTATGTATTAAGAAATAATGCCAATTTGGTTTTTTATTCATTATTAAGTTTTTTAAATATATTTATTTTCAAAACTACAATTTATGTACATAGATTATTAAGTTAATTAGCAATTTCATCCAAATGGATCGTCTATAGTGACATTAAAATATAGGTACCCAAAAGTAATTTCTCATATTTTTCACTACGATATCCAATCAGGTATACCTACCGACGTATTAATTAAACTGCATTTGCATATTCGTAGAATGCATTTTCAATATTAATATCGATACCTATTGGCAAGGTTTTTGATTAAAATACGGTTCTGAAGGTAACGAAATTAAGGTGCTTATTGATATTCATTCATGACTCAATAAGCGGCTTTCAGAGCCGGCTTCGCGGTGGCGTTCGTTTCGCTAGGGTTACCACTAGCTGTACCACGAGTTAGCAATTAGTTCAGTTAAGTAAAGTCGATACATAAAGCACTCTATTGTTATTAGCGAGCGCCTGGTTTACTGAGGCCCTGGTTTTTCTGGCCGGCGAGCGGCGACCGACGCTCGAATTTGTTCGCGAATGTTTGAGGTTGGTTTCTCTGAAACAACGTCGGCAGCGGGTAGCCGGCAACGTTCCAGAGAAACCACCCTTAAATGTTCGCAAACAAAACATTCGAACGTCGTCGACGGCGGACACGCGTCGGTGCCGGTCGCCGGCCAAAAAAACCACAGCCTGACGGATACTAGTTTGTGAACTCATCGTACGGCTATTACTTTTCGAGAAAATTTGTTGTACGTGCCGGGCGCATGAAGCTTTAGCATGGGCTGTGCTTGATAATGGAGACCTAGATTCTCCGAAACATGTTGCTCGTAATATCGAAATACATATGAGTTTAACCGTTTATTTATCACATCACTCACATCACATCATCAGCCTATGATAGTCCACTGCTGGACGTAGGCCTCTCCTATTAACTATGCGTATAATCGCATTAGGAGGTAAATGCCCATAATCGCCACGCTGGGCAAGCGGATTGGCGATCGCAGTAATGTGTCCACTATGATGACATTGATGACGATGCTGCCCATCATCAATCTTTTATCAAATAGTGGTCAGTGACACTTCAATCCCTTAGTCGACTCTTACGACACCCGCAGGAGGAGTTGGGGTGGTGACAAATGTATTCTTACTGCCGTCACCACACGGCGAATGTTTCACGATAGTTTCACGATTAGAATTTGTAAAATTACGTAAATATTATTATAAACGATTTAAAACTTAAAATATAATTAAATGTATAAGCTCACGTATGTTATTAAGAGCAACATGATTCAGAGAGTCTAGGTCTTCATTAACATTGCACTCGACGATTTTGTGCGCTTATTGCTATAACAAAAAATATGGGAATTTAACCATTGAATTATGTTTTAATTTTTTAATACCGCTTAAATTTCATTTTAAACATTTTGATGTTTATTTTTTGCTTCTGTAGGTACAAATAATGCCTACGAAAAACTGAAATTGAATTGAAGTTGTTTTTGGAATAAAAATACGAGAGATCCAAAAATACTCTCATTACAAATCAATTAATTTGCATTTGCACCTAGTAGAAAATAGAATTCCCAGTCTCGGTCAAAGAATACAGGTCGGGTATGAATTTCATAGAAAATACTGTAAGCACGCTGATTTCAATCAAAGAGAGTTTTAAGTAAAATATGTACAAGATAGGTAGCTCCTTTTTAGCTGACGTCATTCTATAATTACAACTGGAGCCTATTTCTCGAAAGCTTGTAACTTGTAATACAAGAGGAAGTCCTTATCTTATTAATAATGTTAAAAAGAGACTTCCACTTGTATTACAAGTTACATCCTTTTGAGAAACGGGCCTCTGACCTGGTTGCTTAGCCAAATTGCCAATCGCTAACGCTTCGTAGCGTATCGTAGTTTTCCCTCTCTGTCACTCATATTAGTGCGACAAAGACAGTTAGCTGCCTTTCGCTTACGATTTACGATTAAGCGAATTAGCGATTGGCAACTTGTCTTAGCACCCTGTATTTGACTGTAAGTATAGCGATGACGGACCAACCCTATCCACGCTGAACTCAATTTCGTTTCAGAATTCGTGACATGCGCTCCTATTCAACTAACTGCGTTAATTCCTGATTGTTAATCTTATCTAGTTCGCACTCGGTGCATAGAGCACTGCAGTGTCTATGGGTAAATACAAGGACACCTAAATGTTGTCGTGTTCAGTAAATTGTTGCTACGTATATATACGAATACATTTATGTGGTAGAGTTATGTCAGGCATGCCCAAATTATTATTATTTCAAAGAACCCTATCCCTGTTTCACTTGAAATACGCATCTGTCTACATAACTATCATCTGTCGACACCTCAAATATAAAATCACATCTTCACCTCAAAATGACTGTCGAACCTAAGTTATTGTAAACCACTTGTAAACTCATGGTACCGTTACTGAACTTGACCTTACCTTTGTTGTGCAATTCAACAAAACAACTTTTGGCTAAATGTAACAAGTGAAAATTTCACACGCGTAAACTAAATTAATTATGAAGCCTAACATATAACAAACTGATGGTGCAAAGGACCTACTAAATAATATTTATTAGGGTTCGCGCGGGCACCAATTAATTTATCTGTTTTGTTGTTTGGGTCCCTTAAGATGCTCAATCAAGAATATAAATACAAGATATTCAGGGAGGCTGCTACCACAGTCGAACTAAATTATTTACTAGGGTAGCAAATCAAACAGAGGCAAAGTTTCGCCGGGAGTCGGCGAGCACTGCCACACATATTTACCTTTCAAGGGCTAAGTAACGCTCCTCTTAATAGTCAGTTAATGGCATTAAGAAAATGTTGAAACAACGCTGTCGCGGCAAGTTGGTCGACGAGGTTGCTTCATAATTAAGTTTTCAAAGAGAAATGCGGTTTATTTAGGGCAAACATTAGGGAACTAGTCAGCCAACTTGGCCCCTTGCTTACCTGCGGTCTGACTCATTTTATATGCAGAAATCGGGGCGAGTGTCTGCTTTGTGTAACCTTTCATAGCAATCGTAGTGGTGACTGATAAGTTTATTATGTTAAATCAGAGTTGTTTTAAACACCTACGCCAAGTAGTGTCAAATCTCAATTTATTGGTAGATTTATTAAGTCCCGACGTTTCGAACCCTTTACTGCGTTCGTGGCTAGCAACAGAAAACCACACCTTGATGAAATTCCTTCGTTTGTATTATTGTATTCTTATGAAGGTACCTAATTTGGGAATAACAAGAACAAGATGTTTTTTTTAAAGGAAGCGACCCTCCTTTAAAAAAAACATCTTAAAATAATCAAAAATAAAATGGCTGAAAAAATAATTGCAGTGCAAAAAATTCCTAAGTAACATCATCCAAACCGTTTTCTTATTCAATATAGTACCGTTTCCGAAGCTGGTGGTAGAGTCAACTTTATTCTGCGCATTTAGTTTGGATAATTCTTCACCTCAATGGCCACAAAATATTCTGGAAATGTATCTCTTTTCCTTGGCAATAACTAGAGGTTTGTCAAATTTTATAGAATGATTGGTTCCTTCCATAACATGCTCTCAGAGTTGCAGATTTTGGTCGACAGTACTTGACTTCGGTTATGTGTTCCTTTACCGGAGTGGAAAGTTTTATTTCATGACTGGGTCATAATTATGTTTACAAAAATTTGCGTACATCCTCTGTACCGTCAAGTGCATAAGTACCTACCTACGGGTATATCAAAATCTCAAAGATGGTATTTCACTGGTGTAAGAATACCGTAACTCTTTCGACATTATACTAGTTGTCTTAATATGAACTTGTTTGTTGAAAGGTGTTATTCATGGTGACTGTACTTAAATTGGTAACTGGATACTGAATAAATATTGCGTATATGCCTCAGACCAACCTGTGTTCTGGAATGATCGTTGGTCTGGATTTGATAATTGATATTTAGGTCTCGGATTATATTTCATTCATGCGATAACCATCAGGATTCCAGTTAGGTAATCTTTACAGTAAAACACTCTACAAAATCACATTTCATAAACTGATCACCATTCCAGTTTGTGTTTATTAAAATTAGAGAGAATATAAAAGCGGGAAGTACGAGGTCTTTTATGTACGACATTTAATGTCTAAGCTGACGAACTATCTTAAACAGCCATTATAATATTAATATACTAACTAACGCTGTTATTTTAGTTACTAAAATTATAAAAGTGTTTTCAATATTATTACAAAAAAGTTTCCGCAAAGGTAGCATAGTAAATAACCTAAAGAAGTAGATATTTGGAAGTAACGGTTAGATTTTTTAGCTGTCAACGTTCAATCACATTAGTGTATTTTTTCGTGTTTTGTGATCAACGTTTCCGTAACTAAACCAGTATATGCATCACAACGTTTTCGTGTGAATATTAAATACAATGGGCCCATCTGAGTCAAAGTACTGACAGGAAGCATTTTCCAAAAAACATGTACGTACCAATGTATATGCGGAAACTTGGACTTCATGTATTAATCAAATAATCATGTAGTTAAAACGTGAAGAAAAAATTATGCATCCACACCACGAAACAAATGATAACGCAGTGGAACAGGTGGCGATGGAGAATCTGATGATACAACTTCTTCGGAAGAGGACTACGCTTATGCAATAAAGTAACAGGGGCGCAATTACACTTATTAGTTTTATTTACTATACGCCAGGTGGTACTAGCAATAAATAAAATAGGGTCGCTCTCTGTAGAAAGTGACCCTTTTTTATTTGTCTTAACTGGATACTGAATAAATATTGCGTATATGCCTCAGACCAACCTGTGTTCTGTGTTCTTAATATAAAAAAAAAACAATTAATATAGATCTATTAACTTAACAAAGTTTGTCGATGATTGCAGCTTTGCTTACTAAATGTCTAATCCTAAAAAAACAAACTATACCTACTTACTTAACATATTACTGTAAAAGTTTCCTTGCAATGAAGTTTAGCGAACGATTTAGCGGTGACCGACGGTTTCATTCAACCCGACCCGACTCTTATTACCTACCTATTTTGGTTCTGTTTGAGTATGAGTCACTGAACTTATCAAAAAGTCGTGTATGAAATAAAGCTGGGCATATGCATCAACGCGATATTATTTTTCCTTTTTTTAGGTCACAAATAACGTTTTTTAAATGAAAAGCGCTTTCCAGCGATGTCCTTTCGATCGTGTATTGCAGGGTGTAAAAGGATTGTTGAAGACCCTCGTCGCCCCAATCGGCGAGTTTACGGTCCATTCGCCGGGAACCGTCGCCCGCCGTGCAGTGTCGCTCCTTTATGAGATTCCTTCACATGCTTGCGATGCATGATATGTCTGTAGCACTGTATTGAACCACAGCATAAAGGACTTTAGACGCAGTCTCAGGAAATGTTGTGGGTTTCAAGAAGTTCAGCAACTGTCTGTTAGGTTCTTCGTGGTTCTGTTGGCATGTGATGGTCCCGTGTTAAGTAATTGTTTGTCGTCACGTTATAAAAAGTTAGTATGCAAAATGACGCGTAGTACCATAAACATTAAATATAAAATACCTATTGAATTACCGATATTTCGGCATTATTGTGAATACAGACAAAGCATCACGCATTAATTATCTACTTCTTTTAATACCTACATAAATCAATTTTACACCGTGAATACCGTCTAAACTTATATTTTGTTATGTAAGGGCAGAGGGCATTTTATTCATAATAATAACGCAAGTTTAATTTACTGAATGCTTTTCTACTACAGAAAATAGGTAGGTATTCCATTATTACTTGCCTGCCAAAGTAGTCGTAAAAACTGAAGTCAAGAGTAATAGTCATAACTTCCTTTTCGTAGTGTTTCAAAATAAAGTGAACTTTGAAATAAAAAAGTTATTTAATGCGTTTATTACTTTACTAGCCGAGGTAAGTCTTCTTTCAAATTAGTCTACGATATGGCAATGTTAATAAAATAAAACCTTTTCGTATATAAGACAGTATTTTGTATTTGTATTTCCGAATCCCTTACATAGTACGGTCAAATCGTACATAATTTTACCCTAAACTCGCAAATCAAGTAGTATCGCTGCATTTTTGGTATGTTGTTTAGACACCATAGGACAGTATAAACCATATTTTGCAAGCAAAAAAAAGTTGTGCTAGCTGGGTAGTACGTGAAAAACTGCGAAATTTTTGGCCATTTTTTAGTTTCTGATTTTTATTTAAAAAACCTTACTTTTTTGATATCATATGTAAATAAACGTTTAAAGACTAATAAATTTCCAACAAGTTGAGCTAACATGCATTACCGTAGGTCTTATAATTTCAGAGATTCGAGACTTTAAAAAGTACCCCTTTTTGTAAACTAGTTAAAATTTTGTGTTTTGCTAACGTTTTCGACTTAATATCGATTCACCTAATTATGCTACGAAAAACATGAAATAATGACCTTATAGCGCACTTAATATTCTTTAATTTAAGGGTAAAATTAGGTCAGTGAACTTTGTAGTTGAAAGTATAAACCCGAAATTCCAAAGGCAGGAGGCCCGCTATCTAAGTTTTTCATACAAATCGCAAGTCGAGTTGCAAAGCTGCCATTTTAGTATATTATAAAGGCCTTATAGATATATACGAAAATGCATATTAAAAGAAAAACAAAAAAAAATAACTCGGGTATAGGACGTAAAAAACGGAAAAAAGTCTCACTTTTTTTAGTTTTTGACGTTTAACTAAAAATCTATTATCTTTTTGATACTGATTGCTATAAAACTAAGAAAGAACATTAAATTTGAAAGGATTTGAGCTACGTTGCATCACCGTAAATTATATATATTTTGAGATACGACATTTCATAAAGTGTCCTTTTATCAAAACATAAACAAATTTTAGGTTACGTTAAAGGTATTCACTAAATATTGGCAAAACGTTCGCGCTAAGAAAAAAAAGTAATTGTAGATAATAACTACATTAAAGGAACAAATTGAGCCGATAACAATTTCTGTAAGTTTTATAGTTGGGGGTATACGAGGCTTCAAAACATGCATTTATTTTCTTAACTTAATGAAGGGCACATTTTGAAATGTCGTATCTCTAAATCCATATAATTTAGGGTAATGCAAGGTAGCTCAAATCCTTTCAAATTTAATATTCTTTCATAGTTTTATAGCAATTAGTATCAAAAAGTTAGTTTTTTAGTTAAACGTCGAAAACTAAAAAAAGTTCGATTTTTTTTTCAGTTTTTCACGTCCTATACCTAAATTCTTTTTTTTTTCTTGTAATATGCATTTTCGTACATCCCTATAGAGCCTATATAATATACAAAAATTGTAGCTTTGCAACACGACTTGCCATTTGTATGAAAAACTTAGATAGCGGACCTCCTGCTTTTTGAATTTCGCGTTTTTAGTTTCAATTACAAAGTTTACTGACCTGATTTTACCCTTAAATGAAAGAATATTAATTGCGCTATAAGATAATTATTTCATGTTTTTCGTAGCATAATTAGGTAAGGCGATATTAAACCAAAAACGTTAGCAAAACTCAACATTTTATCTAGTTTACAAAACAGGGTACTATTTGAAGTCTCGAATCTCTGAAACTATAAGACCTACGGTAATGCATGTTATCTCATATTTTTACAAATTCATTCATCTTTAAACGTTACCTGTTATTGTCAAAAAACGTAAGGCCTTTTTTATAAAAATCAGAAACTAAAAATTTTGACAGTTTTTGACGTATAATGCAGCTAGCACAACTTTTTTTTGCTTGCAAAATGTGGTTTTATACTGCCCTATGGTGTCTAAATAACATACCAAAAATGCAGCTTTACTACATGATTTGCGAGTTTAATGTACGATTTGACCGTACTAACAGCTTTATACTCGTAGAGAAAATGCAAATGGTGGGTACTTACACATTGCATTTAACTTCACAAAAATATGGAGATATGATAATAATCATGAAAAAAAGTACCGTTAATTATAAAGAATTAGAAAATTGTTCAAAAAGAAGCAGGCATCGACAACCATTCTTAGGACAAATATTAGAGGAAAGTAAAAAATAAACAAATAAGTAATGAATAAGGCTTGTTAAATGCCTTTATTAGTTATTTGTTTTTTTTTTTTAATTCATTGTCAAGACAAAAATGGTTCACTTTCTATAGTGATCGACCTGTTTTTATTGCTGTGGAGTGTACCCACTGGAGTATAATATGTAAATAAATCTATTTTAAATTACACATGTTTTTATTTTGATAGTTAAGCCTTAATAATTTATGTTTATTGCGCTCGTGTAGTTTATTGCACATTCGTCCTCTTCCGAAGAAGTTGTGTCATCAGACTCTCCATCGTTATACCATAATTATTGGTTTAGTTTAGTTACGAAAACGTTGATCACAAAAGACAAAAAATAGTGTAATACGATTGATCATGTTGACAGCAAAAAAACCGAACCTATTGTTTCAAATGTCTCCTTTGCGGAACAGAATTATACAATTTAAAAATAAATGGCAAATTTAATGAAATCCATTTAATATAAATATATTAATGTACTTAAGTATTATTTCAATATTATTATTGAAAACACTTTTTTTCATTTTAGTGACGAAAACAACAGCGTTAGTACTTTATAATGGCTGTTTAAGATTGATAGTTGAGACATAAAAGGTCGTAAATAAAAGATCTCGTGCTTCCTGTTTTTATGTTCTCTCTAATGCTAAAAATAACTTAGGTACTATTTATTTATAAAAAAATATTTTAAAACTTTTTAACTTATAGTTATGATGGCTTTTGACTTATATAATGCAGCCCATAATTGACGTTTGTAAAAATAAGGAGAGTATTATGTACACCGTAACCTATTTTGTGTCGATAATTTTTTTTAATTCTTTAAATACATTGATAGTACGAGAGCCTACGACCAAAATTTTTGTTTCATAGCAATACGG
The DNA here is from genome assembly GCA_025490895.1 of Thaumatotibia leucotreta. NCBI lineage: Eukaryota > Metazoa > Arthropoda > Insecta > Lepidoptera > Tortricidae > Thaumatotibia > Thaumatotibia leucotreta. Next base: position 21,727 of record JALPQI010008785.1, read on the forward strand.
CCAAAACCTCATCAAATCGATAGATACGATTATCCTGAACTCGAAAATAGCAATATCAGACATTTTCCGCGTAGCGTTTGATCTGACCGAATTTTCAAAATTGTCAAAGAATTTTACCGAACTGCATCATAGCAATATGTCTGATTGGCAGACTGTAATTGAATGATAGATCTGAGATACCGGAAACATATTTTTCAGATATTTTTCAGATGGTGTAACGCAAACCCGTATAATCACTTAAAAAATTAAAAATGAGACAAAAAAATGTCTCATAGCAATACGTCTGAAAATCTTTTTTATTAGTAAATTTTGGTTATTTGATGCGAACAAAACAATGTGAACGCATTAAATTTTGAGACCGTTTTGAAAATGGTAACAAATTTTACCGATTGGTATCATAGCAATATCTCTGAAAATTGTTGAACATGATAAAATAAGTTGTCCACATGTGCAAAAAATTTATATCAGACAAATTAAGTGTAGCACCTTCTCTATCAGACAACTTTTCGATACTCGGATATCATTTAAAAATCGTATTGAGGCATCTTGAATTTTCTGTTACAATCCAATGAATACGTTGCGACCCTGAATTTATTAGATGATAATCAACAAAGAATTTACCCGAAACCGTAACAATGAAGTTGAAGGACACTTGAGTAACTTTTACAAAAGAAATAAGTAATGACATCTGTAATCAGTCAAAGTACATACATATAATAGACAAGGGAGATTCTTGAATATCTATGAAGGCTGTATTTAAAAAAAAAAATTAACACAGACGTCGGCCAGGCGACTCCGAAACGTTATTTTTGTTTTTGGGAGTATATGCTACACTTAAAGTGTCTGAAAACAGGTTTTTGGTAATCATGGCAGCAACACGAAAAGTTGAATTTTATTTTTATCCGTATTGCTATGATACAGTTTGGCTAAATTTGTTGACATTTTCAAAAATGCGCTCAGGCTATATGCTACGCGCAAAATGTCTGAAAACAAACTTTTTCGTAATACAATTATAAAATCTATGTACATTTTCACTATCAGACGTATTGCTATAATACCGACTGTGTTTTTTTTTGGCACAGCAGAAATGGCCTCCCACGCAGTTGCTACACTTTCGACCGTTACTTTACTACACACCTAGTCGGGTTCAGAATCATACAATCTAACGTTTTTATAGGGTTTTTGCCGTATTGCTGTGAGACATGGTTTTGGTCGTGGGCTCTCGTACTATGACAAATGAATCTGGATGGAAAATGGCAAAGTTTATGCTAACGTACTTGATCTTTTTTCTAGTTATCCACATTTTGATCCGATTGAGCAGGAAATTTGCAGTCAACCTGTTTACTTAACTCCATTTCGTAATTTTGGCGGTTACACTAATTCATATTACTGACGATACGTGAATAATATTATACATACTTGTTACATTGAGGAGAGAAAATACAGCACCACCACAACAAGAGCCAGTGTAAACATTCAGGAACATTTTATGTCATTGTATATGTGAAATTAGAGCTTAGGACCGTTACAACTACTATTGTTAAGAATTTACAACGGATAATGTGTGTACCAACAACATTACTATTGTGTCCGCTAGGCTCCATTGTAGTGTAATGTAGTGAAACAACGAAGCACCTGCGACGACGCTTTTGTTGTAACTTGCTACAACTTTCCACAATTACTTCCTTTCGTTCACTCATCTTAATACTTTGTACCTTCATACAAACATTGTAAGCAAATTCTGTAGTGGCAACATGATACGATGTTGAGGGTTTCTGCACCTGCCTTTACCTAAATATTATTATTTTTATATTTTTTACCAGGTAGGTATTGCGCTCATAGGGACGACTTAAGGACACTACTGGTAACGGGTAGAGGCCATACAGGAACCACAAGTTTGTTTAGTGGAAATAGAAGCAATAAAATATAATAGTCTACCGAAATCAGTCATAAATAATAAATCAATAAATAATTATCTTGGGACATCTTACACAAATCCACCTAGTCCCACGGTAAGCTCAATTAAGGCTTGTGATGTGGGTACCAGGCGACGATATATATAATAGATAGATACATACATATACTTATATACATAGCCAGCCATGACCAAGGAACAAATATTTGTGATAAATAAATACACAAATAATGTCCTCGCCGGGATTCGAACCCAGCTTCGTAGGCAGGGTCACTACCAACTAGGCTACGGAGGCTGACAAAAGTCATAAAAAGTCAAAAAATGGCCAGGCGTGTTTAAGGATATGTTTTAATTATTTTTCAATCGATAATATTTATATAAATTGTAGCATTAAATTATCTTTTTTTTATCACTATAAGTTCGTGTATTGTATACATTTTTATTACACTTTGCGCGCATCTATATTTTTTATCTTACCTACTAAATATAAACTTGAAAATATTTTGTACTGACAATGTAATATAGGTAATAAGTCCCCGGTGAAAAAAGCTTGTATCATAATCCGAAAGAGCCTATAAAAAAGCAAGTAAAAATAAAAATAATAATACTATACTCTTCCTGGCCCCTACTTCACCATGGTGACAAGACCACCGGTGCGACAATAGTAAAAGGGTGAATATCTGAGCGTTTCAACCGCCTAATTTTGGTGGCATCATTTTTGCCATAGTTTCTAAAGGTCTCAATGTAATACTTCGTCATTTGTATAAGGCACCGTGCCTCCTACAAATGACTGAGTAGCACATTGTAACGAATAGAAACATAGGCAAAAATGATGCCACCAAAATTAGGCGGTTGAAACGCTCTGATATTCACCCAAAATACTCTTTCTTTTATTATCAGCTGTGTGCTTTGTTACCACCAATAGAAAATGTATTGCAAAACTTTTATAAATCAGCAGTTAAAAGCTACTTCTTTGCGGGGTAAAATTACAATTCTCTCAAGAAACACGATAACTTTAGCGAAATTCCGACACAGGCCGTGGGACCATAGTTTACTAACGAAATAACAGCGTTAGTATTTTATAATGACTGTTTAAGATAGTTTGACAGCTGAGACATAAAATGTCGTAGGTAAATAAAAGATCTCGTGCTTCCTGCATTTATTTTCTCTCGAATGCTAAAAATAATGAACTATTTACAAAAGATTGTTTTACAACTTTCGAAACTAGATGGAATGGCTTTTGACTTATATAATGCAGCCCTTACATAATTGACGTTTGTAAAAATAAGGTGACTAGGTATTTTGTACGTACCTACCTGTTTTGCGACAGTATGTCTCCGCGAGATAGATCTCCCGTCCTTCACTAGCTATATTAACAAAAGAGGGACGGATAGAATATCTCGCGGCGAGATACTGTCGCGCCAAACATGTGCTAAGCATACTGATCTACCTTCACTTGAATAAAAGTTGATTATGATGTGACCCGGTGGCAAAGTAACTATAAGAACGGTTCCCCGGAGAATTTATTCGCTTACGTCGTCATCTTGGCACAACTTTAATTATTAAGTTACTAACTAGTTTCGGTAACTTGTTTCAGTATTAGCAACTTAATTAAACTTACCGCCAAGAATCTATCATTTTTATTGCGTATTAAGTCAGTTCTTTTCTCGTTGATCGAATCCGATGCATAGTAATGCGATGTAAGGCACATAAGTACTTGTATTCGGTGCGCGAGTATTAAATGAAATGAATGAAAACAAATATCCTCGTAAGGCCCAATGTACATTACAATGCACACTTCACTTTAATGCAATTGTAACTTTTCATAAACTCAATAAAGTAGCATTTCCTTTGTGTAACACGTTCTCCCCCGGTACTGTTTCACTAAATCCTAATATTTACTACACCGATCGAAATTTTCTTATTATAACTCCTATGCCAGTGACACGCATGAGTGACCAAAATGATTGTACTCCTATGCCGGCGACACTACACTTGTGTCAAAAATGTTCGTATTTCGATGCCACTGCCACAGAAGTAAGAACTTGATTTATGCTAGTGTCACTGGAGTACGGTTATTTTGATCACGTATGTGTGTCACTGGCATAGGAGTCAGAATGTTTTGATCACAGACGCTGTGTCACCGGCGTCGAACGTGTTAATTGATTTTGCAAACAAACGTAATTCGGCACTATACCTTACACAGAAGGGTTCACAATATGAATATGATATGATATAAAGAAAATAGTATCGTGGGGGTAACCTATTGAACTTTCGAAAAACCTTTGTCCGATTTTCACTTGTCCGAAAACGGTTCCTCGAATTTTTATAATCCATGTACATTGTTTACCATATTTTTTGAAATGGTCCTCGTTTTCTATCCCACATCAACATTTTCCCGAATTTCGATAACCAGAAGAACGGTTGCCAAATGTATTATTTGACAACCGATTTGTTAACCATGTTTTCATAAATCCGATGCTAAGCGAAAACGAAATGTCATTTTACCTTATATCAGTAACCAGAACAACGGTTGCCAACATTTTTATTTGACAATCGATTTGGTAACCACCTTTTCATTAATCGGAAATGTAATTTTCCCTTATATCAATAACCAGAAGAACGATTGTCGGACAAGTGAAAATCGGATAAGGGATTTTCGAAACTTCAATAGGTTACCATCGATGCTATGTCGATGCTAGGTGTAATTGAAATATCATTTTTAATCCTAATGTTCATTGTAATAAATATTGTTTTCCCTACTACTCGAACTGTCAATTTTCACTGCGCCTACTTTTATCATGTCCGAAATTTCATTTAAAAAGGTATGTTAATAACAACATGCAAAACATTTTAACAACAGGGTGATTGGTTAAAAAAAATGTTCAAGTAAACCAGGGTAAAACCGACGTGGATTGGTTAGGTTTCGAAGCTAGGGCGGAGTGAATAGCATAGTCTTTAAATACTTAAGTATTTGTAATCAATTGTTTACACATCCTCATACTTACAAAACCAAAAAAAGGGGGGACGGGGGGCGAAGCCCCCCGCATTAAAAAAGAAATAATCTGAACCTCCCCTACCTTAACCTGGATAGGTTCGTTAGGTACCTGTTATCCCTTAGAGCGGAAATAGAAGCCCCGCGCAGCGGGGCTTCGTCGACCGGTTCCCAGGTCAAAATTGCTCACTTAAATTCTTTGGACAACAGGGCGAATTATTTAGTAATAGTTAAGTATAAGGAATAAAAAAATATTTTTAAAGTTAGTTAAAGGTAGGTAATCACTTTTAGTACATTAAATAGTAGGAACATCACCATTATGCACAATAATTTTTCGATAAGACACGAAAATCATTAGGACAAACAATATTTAGGAACAACCAAGTTAGGATTAACAATTTCGGCATAACAAAAATGTGCGCAACAATGTTTATGCCATTCAATTTTCGGCGTAAAGTTATTATGCGACAAATTTTTCGGAATAAAAACATTATGCCACCCGATATAGACCCCCTCCCGGGGCAGATCCGAGTCGGATAGGTTAGGTTAGAAGACTAAGGCGGGAGCTTTGCTTTTTTTTGCTTTTGGAGTCTTAGTCTTTTGATATAAGGGGAAAATTAATATCTCGGTCTGAATACTTGACGCCACAAAAAGTAGTTGGCAAATAATACTTCGGGATTTTAACAAGTGTTTATTCGAAATAATGAATTCGATTTTTTGATAGGGGAGGGAAATAATACTTCGGTCAAAATACTTTATGCCAAAAAAAGTAGTTGGCAAATGATACTTCGGAATTTTTACGAGTGTTGATTCGAATCATAAGCGAAATAAAATTGCTGCTAATTGAGAAAGGGGGTAAATAATAAACAGGGAAACGTACTTTCGGGCAAACAAAATTTAGGCCAATTAATAAAATGGGAAACGTTTTCGGGATACTAATATTCGACATTACAATTTTCGGCTTTATGATAGGTAACCTATCGTGGGCCTTACGAGGACATCGCTGACTTGCAATAGTATTGATAGGATGCAGCATTAAAAAACAAACAGTGGTCAATGTAACCTGTAGGTACTAGGTATCTACTCGTATATGTCCGTAGGTTCCTACGGGTTACATTGATCACTAAAAGGAGATATATTTTTAACTAATTAGTTAAAACCTATTTGATTTGTGTTGATTATAATGTAAAGTTGAGTGTACACACCTGTACGTTATTAGTTATTACATACCAAAAACGATCACAGTGCTCGCTGCGTCTAAAATTTACACTTAATAGTAAGCCTAAACTTAAAATAATACCTAATTTAAACAGGTCTTATTTAATATTAAATTGAAGAAGACTTGTGGCAAATTTCTTTAATGCAGTCCTGGTGCATCCTTGGTTTGTTTACGCCATCGCTGTAACAGAGGTGTGGCGAATCACTCGAAGTTTGATCATATAGGCCATATAGATTCGTCGGACTTCTTAAACTTCCGTAGGTACAATAGGTACATGCCCACCTAACACCAAAGCGAAAATAAATATATTTTTGTAACAAAAATACGTATTATACATATAGGTGATATAGGTACCACAATAGAGAAAAAGTGCCCGCAAAAACAGAATAACAAATCGACTTAACGAGTAAAACAGAGGAGTGGAAAGGCGCAATTTTGGTATTATTCACTCCCTGAAATACTGAAAGGAAGCCTTCCACCGTACTAACACGAGCTAAACCATTCGCCCATTTTCTTTCACTAACGTCCAGCGTCGTCGCCCGAGGGCAATTAGAAATATCGCCAGTATTTCTACTTTATCCCCGTTACCACAGCCCGTTCCTGGTGGGAGGTACTGAAAAAAATGTTGCTTCTTTTTAGGGTTCCGTAGTAAAGAAAGAACCCTTATAGTTTCGCCATGCCCGTCTCTCCGTCCGGCCGTCTGTCTATCCGCAGCATGGCTCATTGGCCGTTAGTACTATAAATTTGCAATTTGGTACAGGTATACATATTAACCACGCCAACAAAGTGGTAGAATTAATTATAAAAACATAAATCGGTTAGCTCTCCTATGTACACGTTCAGTGGGGATAATATTTTAATTTTGCTGTAATCATAATTATAGTGTGGGATATCGTTGAATACTACTTACTAGCTTGGCTCAGTGACCCAAAGATAATCTTGGCCTCCAAAACAAGAGCACGCCACTTGTCCCAATACAGCGCGATTTCCTGCCATAAATCGGCATATCCGCCTCAACGACGCTGCACTAGCGGTACCTGGCGGTATCGTTGAATAGGTAATTTTAATCCAAAAAATATGGGTTCAAAAAATATTTAAAAAACATGAATATTCAGGGTTCGTGGTCATCCGCAGACCACGAACCCTGTAAAGTGTTCGAAACGTTGAAATGAAGTTAAAATTAGTTTATCCATTTACATAGTTTTTTTTCATGAATTTTGCTTATAGAATACCTACTTTAAAATAAAACTATTTCGAACATAGTCTGCCCAGCCGTTTTTGATCAACAACGGAACCCTACACTGATCAATTGATCATGGTCCGACACCGACTTGCTCTTAACCGGTTTTTTTATTTCATTGGAACCGATAAAAAAAAACGTTGCCGTTGGTAAAAAGGCGTAATATTATTTAGCATTTCAAATTAAAATGTAGGTAACCCGTGCTGTTCATTGCGAGCTACGAAACGTTACCAAGCAATATACTTCCTGTACCTACTTAATTCCTATATTCTACAAAATTCGGCGAAATGAAACTCGGCGGGCCGATAAAGCGGGCGTCTTTCTCTGAAGTCCATAATTTTGACAGCCGGCAATTTATTTCGCTTCATGTACACAATTTCAAGATTTTGTTACACAAATATTTGGGCAAATAATAATGATGTTAAATTCAATGCGAACAAACAGGTACCGAAGAGTTTATTGTACTTTCTCGGGTGCATTATATTTATACATACCTATGAGTACATTATGTATAGTTCCTGATCATGTGAAATTATGTTTCTATACTTTTATTTGTTAATAATTTCATTAATAATAGTGATTACCTTATGTAACAGCAATGGTTAACCATTTCTTTCTTCTTCAGCCTTACGGTCGAATTAAATAATAACGAAAACAAGAATCGTAGAGAGTGTATAAGACGTATAAGTATGATAATAATTTACCATTGATAAAACTTGAAAATAAAACAGACTTCGCAAGCCTCTCCATAATGCTATAGCTTCACATATACCAACGAAAAGGTGAATCACTTCGTACCAACTGTACCAAGCCGCTTGGCACTGGGCGTGTTTCAAAAACGAAAACTTCCGACGAGCCATGCCGCGTGTCAACTCTCCCATCGGTGCCACGACTGATAGAGCCATTCCACGAATTTAGCCTCCCTTTAAAGCCTATAGTCTTGTTGATTTTGCTCTGTCCCGCCTTTTAGGTTTCATACGTTGAACTATTTCGTAGGTACTGTTTAATACTCCATTTATCCATTAAAATGTTGTTCTCGTACTGTTTGTTTTACATTATAGGAATGATATAAGTCAAATTAAGACTACATTTTATACAGGCTGTTCCATGAGCCACTAATAACCTCGCATGCAACGTAAATGTAAATCATACTTAGCAACTTTAATATGGGACAAACCTCAAAATTGTAAAAAAATAATTTCCCCTACAAAATGTTGAGATCATGAAACCAATATTGTATAAAAAAGTGTTTTTGGCTGATGGAACTACCTGTGTCATCATCATCATCATCATATCAGCCGAAAGACGTCCACTGCTGAACATAGGCCTACCTACCTGTGTATACATACTTAATACAATAAGCAAGAGTAAAAATGTATTGTACCCATACAAAGGTGCTATTACAAGCGCGTAATAAGGTTGTAGCATAAATAGAATGATAGGTTCTTATACAGGGTGTTTTTTTACATTTCCGTTAAATTTGACACGTTAGTTGCCTGCTATATCGACTTTCGTTACTTCGTAAAAAAAAATTTTTTTCGTTTTCATACATAATAATTGTAATTGCAAGTAGCAAGTGTGAAAGAACCTTAAGAATAAGATCTCGGGTGACTGACGGCACATGTTAAAATAAATAAATAACATTAGGATGTAATAAAAGTTGGAATACACTTGTTCAGTCATTAAACTTATTTAAAAAAAAACTCAATAATTCTTAGAGAAATAGGTTATTTTTGACCTAAATAAGCTTCCCTTTAATTTAACGCAAAACAAGAAAAACATGGTGTATAGCACCATTCGGAATCAATATTTTTCTGAACTTGATAAAACGTTGACGTTTACTTAACGTGAGAAGTAAAGGAACGAATTAAAAACGCAGTTTCAAATATGGAAGAAAAGAAGGCGAGCTCCGTTAACCACGAGGCACCGGACGACCGTTATTTAAGTTCGCAGCTTTATCAGAGTGAAAAACTGCGCCAATCTTAATCGCCTTTGGAGAACAGCTTTTACTAGGTTTTTACCAAGTACCTACCTGAGTAGATTTCAATGAAATAGCAAACTCGTTCAATTTGGCAGCTCCATGGCCTAGTTGGTAGTGATACTGCAAAAAGCTGGAGGTCCCGGGTTCGAATTCCGACGAGGGTATTATTGTATAAGTATTTCTATCTTATTAGATTTGTATAATTATGTATATACACCGTGTTTTTATTGATTTCCGTCAAATTGGACAGGTTACTTGGGATATTAACAGAAGTTGCCTGGTATAGGTATCCGCTTTTGTTAATTTTGTCAAAAAAAATTTTTTTGGTATCATACATAATAATTGTAATGGCAAGTGTGAGAGAACCTTACGAATAAGATCTCAGGTAACTGACGGCACACGTCAAAATAAATAACATTAGGATGTAATAAAGGTTACAATACACTTGTTCAGTCATTAAACTTATTTTTTTAATAACTCAATAACAGTAAGAGTTAAGACACTAGTTATTTAGAGAAATTGATTATTTTTGACCTACATACCCCTTTAATTTAACGGAAATCAATAAAAATACGGTGTATACACTCGCGGTCAAAGTATAGGTACGGGTCGGGTGTAATTTTTCATACAAAATACTGCAAATGGGCTGATTGCAAAGAGAGTTTTTAAATATTTACAGGACAGGTAGAATCCTTTTTAACATTAGACTATACTATTGTAATTTTCATAAATTAAATGTATAATAAAAAAAAGATCGTTGCATAGATTGGTGCAGGTAAAGTTTTTGAATGTTAAAAAAACCGCCTAAAATGTATGAAAAAAGGCGCTCTTTAATCATGAGTTGCTATTTTTATATCCACGGAATTATCAGACGATTATGTTAAAACATGTTTTTTTTATTCGATGGGTAATAGTAGTAAATCAGGTAAAATCAAAATTAAATTGGATTCCATTTGTTCTATAAACATATGAAAAAATTGGTTGCCTGTAAAGTCGGTATACGGGCGAAAGTTTTACGTGACAACGACTTTCACTTTTTATGTCTGTCTCTCTCGCTCTTAGGCGGGCTAACCATGCCCGAGTGGAAGGGACGCGTGCCTCTCACTCGCTCTCATTGTGAGCGCATAACGTGAGCGGAGCGTAACGCAGTTTCTTGAAGTGTCACCCGGCAAACCAATTTATAAGACGTTGTCACGTCAAAATCTATTTAAATCGGGGTATTTACAGTATTTTCTATGAAAAATTGTACCCGACCCGTATTATTTGAGCGGGAGTGTATATCTGTTATGATTTTTTATTTACCGGCCAAACTTTAGGGGGTTAATTCTGAGGTCATATTGATGAACTTTTACTGTGGGATCGACATCCGATTCGAGAAAAAAAAATAATGTTCCATACAAACCCTGAGATGTTAGTAGACGGAAATGTATGGTACATCAGATATTATTTTCTCGGACGTCGGTCTTATAGTAAATGTTCATCAATATGACCTCAGAATAAACCCTCTAAAATTTGACCGGTGAATAAAATTTCACCCTGTATTATATAGTCGCGTAGTAGGACTAGGTCGATTCGTGGAAGGCTTCCGCATGATTTTTACTTAATAGTTTAGATAATTAATCAATAATAAATGTTGGCATAAAATATATTATCGGAAAATATTAATTAAGTACGTAGTTTCACAAAACATTGTAAATAATATTATAGACTGTACAAGTGTAATTCTAATGTCAACATCAATGACGCGATATCCAAGTCAATTTATTTAAATTAGAAAATTCCGTCGAATTACGGAATCCAATTATTTTGTTCATTAGTCACTGAAACACTTAGGCGTATCGTGGATATAAATGTTTATAATTAAGAAACGTCGTTCATCGGGATAAAATGAATAAATCACTATTTTTATTTAGCATGGGATACAGAAACATGCTACCAATTATTGTAGTATTTTGCATATTGATGAGCTTGACCTACATTTTGCTCTGGTGTGATTAGTAGTTATTTCGCTGTTAATATGGTCGGGCATAATTAAGTTATGGATCTAGAAATTACTTACATAATAAAGTTGAGCAAAAAGTAATTTGATTAATTCTGTAAATTACATTTGTATGTGTACTTCGTAATCAAGATTACAGAATACACATACAAAAGTATCGTATTAACTTTACATAATACACGTTAATTGATAGTGACATAGGGCTTGTCCATTAATCACGTCATAAGTTTTTGGCCTATTTTGGACCCCCCATCCCCCCATGGTGATTTGGTGATACTTGGTGATACTTGGTGATATTTTCAGGACCCCCCCCCTAGCCAATATGACGTGTAATTTATTGCCAACTTAAGGAGTCCTATTAATAATACTTCAATTTACATTTTTTATTAACTTTTTTGCCAACTACGAGGTAAGTATCCGTGAAATTATAAAACTCAGTTGAGGATTTAACATCTGGTTATGTCTCAAAAGTATTTTAAAAAAGTATGGAGATTACATATTTTTTACTAGCTATAATGTTATTCAGCAGAGTAACAAAAAATTACACGTGATTTGTCCGGTGACCCCCCCTTCCCTATGGTGATAATTAGTGATTTTTTCGTGACCCCCCCCCCCTCCCCCTATACAGTATGACGTGATTAATGGACAAGCTCATACCTATACAGACAGACAATAACGAAACTACGAGTATAAGTTTTCCGTTTTTGGGCTGGAGGGTTCTTCTAAAGAATGTTAGACGTAAACAAGTCTTAAAATAGACGCGCCCCATTACTCTCAGCCTCCCACAGAATCTTCAGAATTATAGCGCTTAGGGACGGTTCGTAATATGAATGGTTACATCAAATGTTTCTGTAATAATGACAGTGAGTGGTTTGTTAGTAATTTTTAAAATCTTTGTTAGCGCCTGGTAACACTAACACCGGCGTTGACCAATCCAGACGACCGTCGGTAGCGACTCAGATAGCTCCGTGACCGCGACAACAGCGCCTAGGTTGCGCGTATTCTCCACTACATGCAGCGGTGCACCGCGACGGTAGCTCTCTTTCCTTCTAACCACTGAAGCCTCCGCACGTTTTCTAGACTATAAATAAGAACCTCACCGATTGTACTTACCATGTATTAAAATGGTAAAATAGTAGTAATTAGTAGTTTCCTTTAGATGCCCAAACAATCTTGAATACCTTATAGTTTTAAGATCACGGCATGGCGTTCCGTTACGAATAGTTTAGTTAGACCTGCAAAAGTTAGGTTTTGATACCACAATAATAAGAATAAGGGTCACGAAATGCGTGTTCTGAAACAATAATTGATGTACAGTTGTACACTCAACCAATTGGAATCCTAGGTCACAGGCGAAAGCCTACCAAAATGACAATTAAAAGGTTTCTCATTATTTGATAGGTAACGTCATGTACTTCCCAAGGGGCGGCTGCAATTGGGTGACTTTACTATTGCTTTCATAAACATTTTCTGATTCAAATAGGTACTATTTAGACTTTTCGTAGATAACGAAATGCAACAGCTTTTCATGTTGATGGGTTATTTCATTTGAGGACAGGTATTATTTGTAGTGATAAATAAATGATAATAAAGTAAAAACAAACCCAAGATAAAAAATATACCCAACCAAAAGATCAATCCCAAATCTTATTTGAGTAAGACGAGGGTCTTATTATTTGTTGACTTATGTAAATTGTTAGGAAAATACTCAATAAGCCGCATCTAATGCGATGTAATCCTTTATCAGCACCAGGCAGGCATATCTAGCGCTCCGACGGCGGCAGAGACCCGAGATCAGTAGCCGTACCATGAGTTAGCAAGTAATGTTAATACGACATGTTAAGACAAAACCCGCGCTCCCATAAACCACGCCCATTTGATATAGACATTTATGACATGCATGAAAGAGAGCGATATACCGCTCATTAAGTTTGAAGTTTTTGGACGTGTTTCGAAAAATATAAGTATACTCCAAACAGTTTATCAGTATAATAAGACGGAAAATTAAAAACAAATTCAGGCGGGAAAAGTTGGTTGTCCAAAAGAGTGTGTTGTTGAAAAATTTGAATTTGCTGCCTTTTTCTCCTGACAAGCTGTTTGGACAAAGTATATCTGTGCTTTTAATCAAATATCCGTATCGCACTACAAATAACTAGAATTTGTTATTTCATTTGTCGCATCAGGATTCAGGGCTTATTACGTCATTTAAAGCCATGCGAACAATTTTAGTGACAAAGCAGTAATAATTTCAAACTCCAATTTTGAATACATTTTGAGAAATTTGTAATCTATAGCTACCTATACAATACACAGGTATCGCCTTCAGTAGTCCATCACTATCGCTCCCATAAAGCAGGGCGAACCTGATACTCGTAGACTGCTTTACGTATCGCGTAAATGCTACCGAAAATGGTGACGTAAAATTGGGGAGGCCTATGTCCAGCAGTGGACTGCGATAGGCTAATGATGAAACGCTAAAGAAATGTTGCTTGCCGACTCATGATACGACTACGGAGGGCTAAGAACAACAACCCGCCCCTTTCGGATGATACTCGTTTAGATCGACACTTAGGGTGAACCACAAGCAATTTAACTGTCTGCTTTTCGGGGCCAACGTCCGCTGACGGAGTACTAAATAAGCGCTTAACTCGGACATTTGTTAAAACTCATTGTTTAACAATAGCTCTGCAGAAGTGTTTTAGCGACCCTAATCTCCTTAGCATTGATCGTAAAGGGCCAGAGTGATCCTAAATTTAGATTAAGGAGATACTAAACTGGTCATTATCATTAGTCATTACAAAATTTACATTTAAATCGTATTGCTTTTGAAGTTTCTTAAGTATTCATTGTATCTACTGCTGAATTATAATGTGTTGTGTTACAAAATGAGACACGGCCTAGAATTTTTTATGTGTATAATTTGTAAAAGTAGGTACTGTTGGCATGGAATCTTTCTAGATTAATCTAATTTTAATATTCTATAATAAGCAGCTCTATGATTTTATTTATTTATTTATTATTATTAGTACATGTGGATTACAGTCTTACAATTAGTAATTGTCCTACAAAACTCTTCAGAGTTTGTCTGTAGGATCACAGTCTCTTTTTAGTTACATTTATATTAAATAGTTATACATAGGTGTTATAACATCAAATTAATTATAAGCTTATATTATTATTGATATGGCAAATTATGGAAGTGTGTTTTCAGAAGCCTCTTAAATTTATTTTTGTTGGCCTGACACCTGATGGCTTCAGGCAAACTGTTAAGTAGGTAAGGGATGCGTTTCCGAAGAGTTCTATCACCATAGTGGTTAGTTATTCTAGGAACTAACAGTTTACCTGTAGCCGCGGCCTTTGTATTGTATGAGTGGTTGACAGGTATTAATAAGTTATTATCTGAGGTAAGGTCTTTACAGTTATGGTTATTAATGGTAAGTAGGTATTTATGTTTATAGCTAACTGGTAATATATTACATACTTTGAAGAGATATCTATAATTATTTTTGTATTTTAATTTAGTTTTATTGTTAACAAGCAGTTTTAGGAACCTGAGTTGCATATTTTCTAGTTTGTTAATGTTAGTTTTAGTAGTGAGACCATAGCTATCTAGACCATAGCTCAGTATTGAATCTACAAGTGACATGTATAAACATCTTAAAGTACTAGTTGGAACTCTGAAGCTTAGGTGGAAGAATTTGCCCAGTAAGACTTTTAACTTGTCATAAATGAAATTTACATGATATGTCCATGAAAAATGCTCATCTACTTTCATACCAAGATAAGTAACACATTTGACATTTTCTATAGGTTTACAGATACAGTTATACATATTACTATGGAGGCAAGCAAAGGTGTGTGTATACAAGTGCAAATTATTGTTAAACCGGAAGGGTAAATGGGTGGAACGAATAATTAGAAATTTGGTTTTATCGGCATTAAGGACTATCCCATTGTCGTGAGACCATTTAACGACGGAATCAATGTCTTGTTGGACTAGACGGAAGGTATCCTTAAGGTCGGAGCCCGCCCGCAGAGCGCAGAGGTCGTCTGCGAACATGTGCGCTGAGCAATGCTGCAGCACACCGCACAAGCTGTTAACGTGCATTAAGTAGCAGACTGGACCGCAGCCCGAGCCTTGAGGTACTCCGCAGTCTACTCTACACTCACGACTATAGGAGCTCCCAATCCTGACTTTGTATGAGCGTGAAGTGAGATAGTCGCGGAACCAAGAATTCAGCGGCTCTCCCACTCCACACTCGCGCATGGCCTTCAGCAAGGTGTTCGATTCCAAAGTATCGAACGCCTTTTTAAAGTCAAAAAACACAGCTACAACGACTTTTTTATCATGTAGGTAATTGTTAATTTCATCAGTGAAATTGGACAGTAAGGTCGCAGTGCTTTTGCCTTTTTGAAAGCCATGTTGACAAGGATTTAAAATATTGTTTTTACTGAGATAGTTACTAAGCTGTCCAATTATTATTTTTCCATTATTTTATCAACACTGATGATGATGATGATGATGATGAATAAGCAGCTCGGGATGGCACTTGACTAATTAATATGTAATTAAGTCTACGTTCGGTGCATCGGCATTTCGGCATCATTCCAATCGATTACCGTACAAGCGGATCAAATAAACACCTTTATGGCTTTAGGCCCAACTAGCAATGTACAAGTTGCAGAACATTCTCAAAATTGCGGGAATATACTCGGAAATTTCCGAGAATTTTCATGAGAATTTAAGAGTAAGTTCTCATTGAGAATGTCTCCATGGGAATTTATAAAAATGTGTTATAAATAATTATTTGAAATCTTTAATAGTATACAAGGCAGTAAATATAACTCATAAGGCATGTTTCAAGTACGGTCTTGGCTTGATGAGACTGTTTGTTAAATTTAGATTTCCGAGAACATTCTCTATGCAAATTTCGCAACTTATGAAATTTGTCCTAAGTACAATGCTAGGCCCAACTATTCAAGTTAGAGACAAATCATTCTTCAAACAAGTGAATGAATATTTCTCATATATTTATACACTAATAACACCAATAATTAACGAGCTGTTTCGCTTATGTTTGGTTACCATTGTTGTATATGATTATTAAGAAACGTCTATTATTTCGAAGGTATAATGTTACAAAACCTTAATTGTACACAAAAAATACTAAAATAATTTTATGTAGGTGTGTGGTATGCATGTGCACTTTGTAATGATACACCATGAACAAATCACTTACACTCTAAGTGTTTCTATATAAACGTAGCTCTGGAGAAGGAGCCGTCCTTCAAATTAAGTATTTTTCACACTTATTCACCCGAAAACTAAATAACCCGCGCTCGCACACCTAAAAGAACCTCAAGACACAGACTACCGTGATTGAACGACGGGCGGTTAACCGTTTATAACGCCCTGTCAGCTCTAAAAATGATCAATGATTCCGCTAATCGACCGCCGAAGTGTGCCTGCCGTAAATTACTATCTGCCATTCAAACCTGTGCAAGCTGTGAGAGTCAAATGGCGCGAGCGTGCGATTTTTAGAAGTTCGTATTCGATAAAATGTTAAGGTGCATGCAGAGCAAAAGAGACGAAATCAACGAATCACGTTTCGTGTAACGATCGAATTTCGTAGGGTAGGGGGATAGAACAGCGAATGCTCTTTTGGTCTGCATGCACCTTTAGATTATTATTTTATTTTTATTTTATTTATTTATTTGGTTCACCAACAATTTTTTACACTATTAATATCAATAGTTACATTTTGCTTAGCTTAAACATTTCTTAGTGTAACAATCACTTATAGGTAAACACAGCATGCATTATAATAAATTTTCTAAATAGGGTATTATGTGTTCTTAACTTACAGACTTCTTTCTGGGTATTATGTGTTCTTAACTTACAGACTTTCTTAACATTATCGTGAGAATTTGAATTTGAAATTGAACGCAATACTTAGGTAATAAAAACATTGTAAGTGGTATATTTGGCCATTTGACATTTTTTCTGTGGCCTTCTGGCCTTTCATGTGTCCGAAGCGCTGGAAGGATCCCCCGTCACGCCAGCATCAACGATGTTATCCGTCGCGCCCTTGTTAGCGCGAAAATACCGGCCGTCCTAGAGCCTAACGGTCTGGCCAGGGACGACGGCAAGAGGCCTGACGGAATGACGCTGGTGCCCTGGAGCATGGGTCGGCCGCTAGTTTGGGACGCCACCTGCGTTGACACTCTGGCGCCGTCCTATGTTTCGGTCACCGGCGTTGCTGCTGGCGCCGCGGCATCATTAGCCGAAAGTCTCAAGCGCCGCAAATATGCTGCTTTAGGAACCAGCTACATATTTGCGGGGTTTGGTGTGGAGACCTTGGGGCCATGGGGGCCAAGTGCGCATGGACTTTATAAAGATCTAGCGGCTCGCCTAAGAGAGACCTCAGGCGACCAGAGGGCTGGCCAGTACCTTGCACAACGTTTAAGTATAGCAATACAACGGGGGAATGCGGCCAGCCTTCTGGGTACCTTGCCCACTGACAGCGATTTAGGCCAATTTTTTTATTTATAGGTAGTAAAGTCCTTATATTGTTTGTTTTCATTTTATGTCGTATTTTAATAATAAAGTTTTTTTCTACCTACATGTAAATGTACGTAACTATCGGTTTACTTTCGAATGCCTATTCATTAGCGCTAAATTAAAAAAAATACCCGTATTGAATACAATAAATCAAGTCACAAAACCTTATTATATCTTAACAATAAAACATCTAAATAAAAATGGTTTGCTATATGTGTGTTTCAATTTAAAAGGTTTTTCTTTTAATGAATACCTGACTATCTTTGTCTTCGACTTTGGTTTTCTGAATTCAGGGAGAATGGTTTATTTCACCAAATGGGATGCACGTAACTGATTCATCCGACTTTATGTTAGTTATCTGTAAAAGAGGAAATGTACCTATCTTGAAAAGAGGAAGAGAGGGGGAGGGAGGCAAAGTTAGTAAGAAGATTTAAATTCAGTCATTGATTTTATAATTATATTCAAAATCCGTGTTTTAATCAGACAGTGAGTACAGTCGAGTGCATTAATATATAGACACATTTGTAAGGGATCAGTATCGAGAAGTGTATATATATTAATGCCCTTGACTGTACTTAGGGGCAGTCAGAGCATTTCATTTTCTAAATATACATTATTCTTTTTAGGGTTCCGTAGCCAAAATGGAAGAAACGGAAACTTTTTTCTAAAGTCAATAATTTCGGCGATAATCGCTCCAGAAGAAAAAAAATTGTGTGGGGGACACCTAACTTTTGATACGTAGTTCCAAAAAATATGAAAAACAAATCTTGAAATCTTGGCTTTTACAATACTTTAAAATAAAACTATTTTGAGCATAATCGGTCCAGCCGTTTTTGAATAACTACGGAACCCTACACTGAGCATGGCTCGACATGCTCTTAGCCGGTATTTTATTGCTTTCGGCGTGATAAAGAAAGAGACAAATAGATGAGAATTATGCCTGAAAAACAAAAGCAACAACGGACTATAATTAAAGGTTAATTGACGGAATTTACCCTAATCCCATCACTTTAGCCCCCACACTAGTCGATAGTCGATATCCATCGGCTGCGTCCGGGCTTAATTAACATTGTTCGAACACATTACACTAGCAAACATCCGCAAATATTTGCGGTGGTAGCTTTCTCAATACGGAACCCTAGCGCCGGCCATTACAAACTTTTGAGCAGTGTCCTTACCACGAGTTGGCGAGCTGTACGTATTTGCCGCTAAACTGTCTGCAGTGTTATTCACTAAGGAAACCGCCTTGCTAACAGCGCTGTGTTAGCGCTGCAACAGCGTCGAGCCTCAAAATGGTATTCACTAATGCACTTTAAACGTTAGTGAATACCGTTTTTCGCAGCGCTGCTGTCCCGTCGTCGAGCTCGTTGACGAACGCAGCGTCGAATGTGAGAATAAGAGAATAGCATAGCAGAAGGCTAAGGGCATATTGATATCTCATTCACTCTTAACTGGTGCTGGTAAATTATTGAGAGAAAGGAATAGGTACATGGCCCATCCAGCCTGTTATAAGAGAACAACTTTCTTCATCTTTAGCTGACTTTTTATATCATTTGATGTCTTTGATATATGACATCCTCCAAGCCTAAAAGTGTACATTTTCTTACATAAAGTGCTGTTCTCTTCATTATAAATAAGGCAATCCCATGGAAAATAGTAACTGTTGACTAAAATTCTGTTAGGAGAAAAAATATGTCCCATCATTTTCATAAAGTTTTCATTCCTACCATTACGCTACCACTTTTGAACATCATTTCTTGAAAAAACGGTATCGTAATGGAAAAAACATTGTGGTAGGTACATATTTTTCTCCAATTAGAATCGAAATTTATTAAATCTTATGTATGGAGTATAGCATTATACGGTAGCGAGACATGGACCATGACGCAAAAGGAAAGAGAATACCTAGAATAATTAAAGATGTGGTTTTGGAAGCGAATGGAGAGGATTAGTTGGACGGAGAGAGTGACGAATGAGGAGGTGTTAGACAGGGTGAAAGAGAGGAGGCAATTGATAGACATTATAAAGAACAGAAGAGAAAGGATGTTGGGCCATCTGATAAGACATGACAATCTCATAAAATGCATAGTGGAGGGAAAGATTGAGGGAAAGCGTGGAAGAGGAAGACCAAGGAGAAATCACATTGAACAAATCAAGGAGAACGCGCGTGAAAGTCACGTCGTATCGAAACCCGAAAGAGGGGATCGAGGAAAGTAGAGAGCATGCTTTGAGCTACACCGACAAGAGCAAAGCTCTTAAATAGGAGAGAGAGAATCGACAGAGCTTGTGATCCTGAGTAGGACAAGTCTAAACTCGTCCGAATTAAATAACAAAGTGATTTCAACAACGGTTTGTGAAAACGCCGTAATAACGCCGCGGCAGCTCATGTTAGGCAGACAGTAGGGTGTTTCACTTTTGTATGGGCAAAAAAAAATTGTGATATTTTCCCTGACTTTACTCACGCCCTAAGTTTCTCTGATATAAAAATGATATATATAAAATTTTATTGAGATTGGACAACGTTTAAAGGTTGCACACTTTTGAAAGTAAAGCCAAAGCCCCATACATTACGAAAAAAAATACTTTGTTATAAATTAATCAAATATAATGAACGAACACTAAAAAAGAATGGAAAAAACGAATTTAATGTCATATATTAAAAATGAGAACTTATTCTTTGGAAGTAGGTATAAATTCTAAAAAATATTTATAGGGCACTTTTATGAAAACCTAATTCCCAGTGTTTTACTAGTTTCATAACTATAATAGATTAGTGTACTATATGTAAACATCCAATTATGGCCTAAAATTAAGTAAAAAACCGGGATCTAGGTTACTTTATAAATAATACCATATTAAGGTTATAGTAAATTCAAAATGTGCTTAAAGAATAAAATCCTTTTTTTATATTTGACGATAGAATCTACTTTCCCAAGTAATTTTAGTGTTGGTTCATTATTTTTTATGAATTTATAACAAAGTAATTTTTTTCGTAATGTATGGGGCTTTGGGTCCACTTTCAAAAGTGTGCAACCTCTAAACGTTATCCAATCTCAATAAAATTTTAAACATATCATTTTTATATCAGAGAAACTTAGAGCGTGAGCAAAGTCAGAGGAAATTTCACAATTTTCAAAAATGAAACACCCTAGCAGACAGCTCGTAGTAAAGACACAGTAATGCACAAATCGAATGACCGGCTGAATATCGAGGACCACGATACGATTATGCGGAGCTGTTGTGAAGTTATCTGCAGATGTTAGTTCATTTTGTTCCTTAAATGAGTGAATAAATGAAAACAAAAATATTTCGATAAGTAATAAGACTCAACCGTACTAAGTATTATTATAGTTATTTATTATACAAGGGGGCAAAGTTGTTGTTTAACTGTCGTGCCAATATTGAGACCTGAGCTAGCGAAAGATTCCAAAATTGAGCAACGAGCGTAGCAAGTGGTTCAAAAACTGGAATCTTGAGCATTGCGAAGGTCTCTAGGCACAAGAGTTGAACAAACTTTGCCGCCAAGTGTAATACAACTTTTTCCCCCTCACTATCGCGAGGAAATATGATTACAAATCTCTTCCAAATGTAAATTAACTTAAAATAAATCATTTAAAGATTAGAATGGCTCTTGAACAGCTCAAAAATAACAAGGCGCCTGGGGAGGACGGAATTACAGCTGAGCTTCTGAAGGCGGGTGGTAAACCGATCCTTACGGCCCTTCAGAAGTTGTTCAATTCCGTCTTACTGGAAGGGAGAACGCCAAAGGCATGGAACAGAGGTGTGGTGGTACTGTTCTTCAAAAAAGGTGACAACGCTTTATTGAAGAACTACCGACCCATCTCACTTCTGAGCCATGTCTATAAGCTGTTTTCAAGAGTCATTACGAATCGTCTTGCACGCAGGCTTGATGACTTCCAGCCTCCCGAACAAGCCGGTTTCCGAAGAGGCTTTAGTACCGTAGACCACATCCATACGCTTCGCCAGGTTATACAGAAGACCGAAGAATATAACCTGCCCCTCTGTTTAGCGTTTGTGGACTACGAGAAAGCCTTCGATTCGATCGAAACATGGGCAGTACTACAGTCTCTCCAACGGTGCCAAGTCGACTACCGCTATATCGAGGTGTTGAAGTGTTTATACGAGAGCGCCACAATGTCAGTCCGACTCCAAGACCAGAGCTCGAAACCTATTCTGCTGCAGCGGGGAGTTAGGCAAGGAGATGTCATCTCCCCTAAGCTGTTTACCGCTGCACTGGAGGATGTCTTTAAGACTCTGGACTGGAGAAGGCTGGGTATCAACATAAACGGCGAGTACCTCACTCACCTTCGATTCGCTGACGATATAGTAGTCTTGGCTGAGACCTTGGAGGACTTAAGTACTATGCTCGTTGACCTCAGTAAAGCCTCCGAGCGAGTTGGTCTTAGGATGAACATGGATAAGACGAAAATCATGTCGAATTCCCATGTAGCACCAACTCCCGTAATAATCGGAGACTTTACACTCGAAGTTGTAGACGAATATATATACCTAGGGCAAACTATTCAGTTAGGTAGGTCCAACTTCGAGAAAGAGGTCAATCGTCGAATCCGACTCGGTTGGGCAGCGTTCGGGAAGCTACGACACATATTTTCGTCCAATATTCCGCAGTGTTTGAAGACGAAAGTCTTTAATCAGTGTGTGTTGCCAGTGATGACATACGGTACTGAAACGTGGCCACTTACAATGGGTCTCATAAGAAGGCTCAAAGTCACCCAAAGGGCAATGGAGAGGGCTATGCTAGGAGTCTCTCTGCGTGATCGGATTAAAAATGAGACCATCCGCAGCAGAACCAAAGTAACCGAAATAGCTCTCCGAATCGCTAAACTGAAGTGGCAGTGGGCGGGGCACATTGCGCGTAGAACCGATGGCCGTTGGGGCGGGAAGGTTCTTGAGTGGCGGCCACGTACCGGAAGGCGTAGCATGGGTAGGCCCCCCACAAGGTGGACCGATGACCTGGTGAAGGTCGCAGGAGTCCGCTGGATGCGGGTGGCGCAGGACCGGTCATTGTGGCAATCTTTGGGGGAGGCCTATGTTCAGCAGTGGACGTCTTTCGGCTGATATGATGATGATGATGATGATGAAATCATTTAAAACTCAATGTTGAAACGTATCGTAGAGTAGAGTTACTCCTGGTACTTAAATATAGCCAATGGCTTACAAAGTCACCAATGAGAATAACCAATTTAACATGTGAGCTCCGATTGCGCATGTTTACTACGGTCATACAGATTCACTTATACTAGGCAGTTGTGGGTCATAGGAATTAGAGCAAGGTCAAATTATTTTGCCACACATGTGAATAAAATGCCTTTTTACCTGGTCGTATTAAAGGATAAAAGAGCGCTTTACGAGCTAGTGAGGGGGAAAATAATTTAGCTTTAATGCGCTGTCCAAGGTTTAACCCGAGACGGACTAGATTACTCGCACTTGACCGGGCGGATTTCAGAGCACATTTGTTGGTATTATGTAATAAAATTTTCATCACACCTGTTCGGTAAGCGCGCCAATGCGCTGCGGCGATGCGCGCCGTAGATGCGTCATTACATCCTAGGCCTGTCAAGGATTTTCATACTATTTTAGAGTAGTTTTGTGAAAATATATTGTTTTATTTACTTTTTTGCCTCACAGGTGTGATGAAAAACATTGTGTGTGCCACGGGCGGTACAATAATTATGAACTCATGTGAAGTAAAGTCTGCACCTTCGGCTTGGGCTTTACTTTCACACTCGTTCACAAATTCTTATTTACCGCCCTTAATACACAATGTACTAATGTGTCCTAGGATTGCCATTTACAAATCGGCTACATTGAGTAACTGTTAGAGACGACGTAAATAATTGAATACTATGAAAGCTGCGGGACGCAAGTGAATTCAAAGTAG
>JALPQI010008786.1:0-42323 GCA_025490895.1 Thaumatotibia leucotreta
GAGTTGGGGTGGTGACAAAAGTATTCTTACTGCCGTCACCACACGGCAAAGTACACATTACAGAACAGCAAAAATAAATAAAGTGGAAACATTTTCTGGGTTAAAGTGTAAAGTAAAAAATGATTACTACCTTATAGTCACCCAAAGGGCAATGAAGAGGGCTGGGAGTCTCTCTGCGAGATCGTATTGGAAACGAGGCCCTCTGCAGCAGAACTATAGTAACCAATATAGCTTGCACGTAGAACCGATGGCACTTGGGGCGGAAAGGTTCTCGAGTGGCGGCCACATACCGGAAGGCGCAACGTTGACCCACAAGGTTGACTGGTGACCTAGTGAAGGTCGTAGGAACCGCTGGATGTGGCACAGGACCGGTCATTGTGGCAATCTTTGTGGAAGGCATATGTTCAGCAGTGGACATCTTTCGACTGATATGATGATGATGATGATGACAAATCAAATTAGTTTTGTTTCAAAACAAAAGTAATTTATTGTAACGAGTACTGTCTAGAGTTTGATTATTTGTTTAATAGATTACCGGAAACACCGGTTCAAAGTCAAACGATTCTCTATTCAACGCTTTCGAACATTTGTTTTATATTCTTTATATACAGTATGTACATTTAATACTCACATTTAATAATATCTTCTTGGAACATCTTACACAAATCAACCTAGTCCTACGCTACGGTAAGCTCAATTAAGGGTTGTAATGTGGAGACCAAGCGACGATATATGAAGAGTCCATGGAATGAACATGTCACTGCAGTCTTAAGGATCACAATCCTAGGAGCTTTAGTACCTACATTTCTTTATAACTGTGCTGTAACATATTATGTGTACAATAAAGTAATTGACTACTACTACTACTGTATTACTACTACAATGTAAGGGACACAATTTTTAATGCATGTTAGTTGTAAGATGTACCATGATTTTTTGAAAAAATAATTCTCGCCAAGTTTCTTACCGGTTCTTCTTGGGTCAGCGGTGTAGGGTTAGAACCGGAAGTAATTTCAATACCTAGACGATTCAAGAGAGTTTGTTGCTATTCCAATTTGAATAAAGAATTATTTGACTTTGATTTTGACAACTATGCAATGGAGCAACATTGTGAGATTGCTTTGCTCCTGTACAAATAACTCAAGTTTATTTTTAATCTATGTATGTGTGGCCAAGCCAGTATGCACTTGCATAGGAAAATTATTAAACATATTACATAGATCTTTAAAAATTTACTGTAAATATAAAAATAAAGAAACAAGCGAAGTTATATTTATTTCCAACTTTATTACTATTTATCACAGAATTACATTTGGACAGAAGAAACAAGTTCATTCATTTGTATGGCGGCCGAGCGTGACAGATTTTGTACTGAAATTGTTACTTGCCTATGATTTTAAATATGTCTGAGACCCTTGAGTATTCATATTTTTTTGTGTTGTTGCAATTAATATTACTTAAGGAGGCATTATTAATGTTTTTGTTCACTTCAACTTACAAAATTTGGCGCCCGAAAGCTGCAAGCTGCGATTAAAGACGGACAACTCAGTAGATTTCACTGAGTTCATTTGACACGCTAAGTAGATACGTTTGCTTGATCTATGGTATATATGACATATGTGCTTTTTATTACTTAAAATAAAATCTACTCCCGTTTCTTTAGTAGGCACTTCAAGGCAAAAAGATAAGCATTGAAACGGCTAAGTGGATTTTACTGCATATGTGAAGTTGTAGTAGCAGCATAGGTAAAGTAGTTACAGAATGTAATTTTTGAGGCGCAAGGATAAAAATCGTTCACGTATCGACCACTCATAACTATGCCTAGATATTTTTTTAGCAGGAACGAGAGATTGACAAAAGTAAACATCGATATATATGTTATCGATAAGTCTTGTAGTAGTCGATAAATAAATGTAATTAATAAATAATGCGCAGTAACTTAGAGATAATCTACAAGAATGCAAATCATGTTCAAAACGACACATAATTTTTCTTGTACCATGTATTTTGTGCCCATTTAAAAAACAAAGACTAATAAGAAACACTCTAACGCTATAGGCAATAATTCATATGAAGTACTTATTCGATATTTAAAAATAAAGCGTAGATGGGTCCTGTATTTCTTGGTTACCTAATTTTACAAAGTTAGCATCTCTATGAATATAGGGTGTACTCATCGATAACAGTCACTCGATGTTCGATTTAGTCAATCTCTCGATCCTGCTAGAAAAATATCTACGTATACTCATAACTAAGGATAAGAATATGTATAAGCTTCCAGCCACTAAAGAAATTGACGAAGATGAAACGTTCTTTAGGAGAGAACTTTTTAAGCGAATCACGAAATGTTATGCAAAAAATCGTCTATTCTAGATAAGATATTTCGTTCGTCATCTTTTACGGTAAGTATAAAAAATAGCCACTCATTTTTTATAATGGAATATAGGAGCATTCCATACAAACGCGTCTATATTCCGATAATTTGATTTTTCTTCCAAGTTATTAGTTACAAGCAATTTTTGACTCCGGTTACGAAGATTACTTCGATAAACCCACAATTTACAACCGTGTTTAACTATGTATACGGGACATCGGTGAACTTACGGTGCATTCGGGGAATGCATCTATAATTAATCGTAATGGTTCTTACGAAGTATACGGACTAACACAATGTGACGATTCATTTAATGCCACAGTTCGTACTGTCCAGTGCTGGACGTAGGCTCTCCTATTTGGGCGGATTTGTATTTTGTTGTAGTTTTTTTTAATTTTCGTAATTTGAACTTTTTTACTTTTTTTCTACTCAGAATCACGAGCTCTTTCGATCCTGATAGAAATAAAAAAGTGTACAAAAAAAATTCCATTGAGTTACTATTTTTCATACACTTTCTTCGACCGTAACTAAGTGGAAGACAAAAAAATGTATGGAATTCTCGGGACACTTTTTTTTAAGTCGGTTAATAAATCTACTACATAATTATGTCATAGTTCCGTTACCTAGGTTTCAATTGATAGCTTCAACGAACGAAATTTCCACAGTTACTTCGCTTCAGAAACCCATTTCATTTCCAACGATAACTTTTTCCTTCAAAATACAACAAAAGACGAACGGCATTAGAAATGGAATTGTCAGTTCTTTTTTTAGTAATTTCTAAAAGCACTCTGGCTTTAAACTTTTCTTTGAAATGCAATCAACTCTAGATGTTCCGCGAATATATTTGCGCGACTTCTTTATAAGGATGAAGGGAAATGGTATTGCTTTGTACAATCGGCAAAAACTTCTTTTGCACCTTATTCATTTGAGAAAAGGTGCAATACTTTTCTTACAGGTTGTACAGCGATTCAATTATATGTTATTTGTCAAAAGCTTCTGCCTGAGTAAAATTTCAGCTTGAAAAAATCCGCAGACATTACATTTGGCCCACTTTATGTTTGATTCTTACCGTTTATTAAGGCACGATCACAGAAAACTTGTTTGGGTTGAATGTGAAACTTTTAAGTCTGTATCAATGCAAATTCAGCTAAAGACAAACTGTTGTTATTAACTACTAAACATAAATAGTATTTTATGCAACCCTTTGTTTAAGAGAGGTCGAAAAAGGTGAGTGGCGTAGGTAACAATTTGAGGCGAAGCCAAAAATTGTTATTAAAGACGCCACGAGCATTTTTTGACTCAGTTAAACAAATGTTGCATACAATACTTTTTCTACGATTATTTTTCGTACGATTTCTCATTCTCATACATTTATTACTTATCGTATACGATTGCAGAAAACGTTTATTTTAATTCTATTCGTTGTCTTTTTTGGATGAAGTTATGAAAAAGCACTATCAAATACGTCATTAAAAGCTACAGTTATTTTTACGCATTATTTTAATCCTGGTTTTTCCTCAATCTATTCACAGTAAAAGATTGGAAAACTGCCAAAAATAATCAATCAGATTCTAAGTACCTTGAGTGAGAAGTGTGCCATACTGTCTGCGTAAAAATTGATAGGCGGATTTCCCAAATCAATGTAGGTGTGTAACATGTGAGAAACGTATGGCATCTTTCCAGAAGAAGAAGGTTGAATTTCATTGTAATGCATACGACGAGCGAGATAATGGCCAAGGAGGAATATTTTGTAAGAAAAAAATTAAATAAGAAAAACTTTTTTCAAAAAGTGGTGTATGCTGAACTTTAGTAGAACTCTTAATAACGTGACCGATCATCACGAAAAAAAAAAAAAAACTATCCTGCCAAGCCACATTGAGATTTCATCCCAGGATTGTGAGTTTGTGACAGAGAGGGAAAACTACGATACGCAACTAAGCACTAGCGATTGGCAACTCGGCTAAACATCCTGAAAAGCCACACATGTGGCACACGCCTTACATTGAATTCTAATATAATATTTTCCAACCTTCACCCGCAGATGTGCGGGGAATAACTCAAACTTTGAACCAACACATTCTCAAAGTTTGAGAATTCGTGTCGGTACACGTTAATCAAATCAGGTTTCATACTTTGAGTAACATTTAACGTAATAATTGTTTACCTTTTGACTTTAACGGTTTACCTAAATATGAATTCATTGAAACAATAGTACTATCGACGAAATTGAATACTGACTTTGTCATAGTAATATTGAAAGTAAAATTGCAGCAACTCAATAAATTGTAGAATGTTTAATTATAAATTACTAAATTTTGTCAAGTATAGTCGACGTCAAAGATATACTCGTGTTACAGGTTAGGTGACAAAAATAGAATTACACGGCTTTTTTGCCTTAATTTTAAGGTCGTGTACATATATTTTTGGCACTTAAACCGCAACGATATCATTGACGTCCACAGTACATTAGATAGATAGATAGAATACTCTTAATTGCACACCTTAACAAAAAGAAAACATGGTTAAAACAGACGCTTATACATAGAAGTACACAACAGGCGGTCTTATCGCTATAAAGCAATCTCTTCCAGACAACCTTTGGTTAGCGGAAACAAATTGAATTACATTGGGAGAGGCCTAGGTCCCGCACAGCAATGACCTTAAACAAGCTGATGACGGTGATATTATCGGTGATACAAGATGCTTTTAAACTTCTAACCATAACGAATGTCATGAAAAAGTCGCTAAATCCAACTTGCAGGTAAAATCAATTGTTTATCTTGTTAAATTAGTAGTTACACATGTAAAATTACAAACAGCCCATCATCATCATCATTACTTAAGAGCTACGCTCTCGTCGGTGGAGTAATCGCCATTCCTCTCTATTCTGTGCAAGCCTTTTGACTTCTGAGTACGACTCGACAGCTACTAATACAAACAAATATCGCAATAAACAAAAAAAAAACACATTAAGGTGGAAGTACTAGTACCCGACGCTGTACTCTCGTCATTATAGCCTGAGTTGCCATCGATGCGATAAAATCAACTATTAGGGCATTTAAACGATGATTAATGTATGTGCCTTTAATGTTACATATCCCAACTTTGAAATAATTAGCTTATATCTAAATTATTGGCATAATTTTAAGACAGGCTGACATTTATTAGGACTGAGTGTTAATATTTCCGTCCCAATATGTAACATTGAAACTTGTACTGAAGTGCCGTCTACTGGGACTGCCAGCAAAAGCACCTGACGCTTACTCATACAAAGGAGTGGACTAAGAAAATTTGCAATTTTGAAAAAATTTTATACTTTCACCGTATAAAATAAATACTATTTAACAAAACTAACAAACTCCTCTCCCAAAATACATGACAATATTTTATGTAGATTTATATATTATAAGCAAAATATCGCAATTCAAATAAATATTCTCTGTTAACATGTTACGTACTGGTACTTCCACCTTATAACTTGTTTTACGATCCGATGATTCATTTTTATTGCTTTTACTCCTCATGTTTGTTAATTAAATACAAATAATAAACGCTGAAATAATGCAAGCATAAGCTTATAAAGTCGTTAAAATAGACATCAATTAAATAGTAAAAAGACTCTTTTAAATCGCAATGTCGTGATTAAACACGTGGGCTTTAAAATAATAGTCTTCGCGAATGTTGGGAGAGTGAGTCACTTGTATCTTTATTTTACTAATAGCTAAAAGTAGTCCGGAGGAAATCACATTAGATACGTGGTTCCGTATCAAATATTAGAGTATGTTTGTAAAGAGAACAGTTTTTACAACCTTTCTAGATCGCGACTATGGTGATTGACTCATACAATTTTTTTGGACATTTTGGGAAATGTGGTGGATATTGCTCAGCATCGCTTAACGAGCTATGGAGAGGGCTATGCTCGGAGTTTCTCTGCGTGATCGAATCAGAAATGAGGTGATCCGTAGGCGAACTAAAGTTACTGACGTAGCCCTCCGGATTAGCAAGCTGAAGTGGCAATGGGCAGGCCACATTGCACGCAGAGCGGATGGTCGATGGGGTCGAAAAGTGCTCGAGAGACCACGGCTAGGCAATCGCAGCGTAGGACGTCCACCCACAAGATGGACAGACGACCTTATGAAGGTCGCCGGGACACGCTGGATGCAGGTCGTATATAACCGGTACATGTGGAGGTCTAGAGGCGAGGCCTATGTTTAGTAGTGGATGGCTTATGGCAGAAATGATGATGATGATGATGACACTTCCATCCCTTAGTCGACTCTTACGACAACCACAGAAAGAGTCGGGGTGGTGACAAATATATTCTTATTGCCGTCATCACACGGCAACCACATGACAGTCAGCAATACCTGCATGTACCTTCTATCCCAATACCTTTCGGGTTTCTGATATAGCGAAAGAGCTGGTGGTGTCATCTACACAAGAAAAATATAAATTAATTTATATTTGTTTCACAAAACCTTTCGTTGGATTTGATAACCTACATACAAACACCAAGTTGGATGAAATTAATTATAAATGTTTGATAAATATCGACAATAATACATTTCGATGCACGTGCAAAAAAAATTGTTTTCGACGAGGGTGAAAGTTAAAAAGCATCACCCGAGTTAAAAAGAAGTTTTTAAGGGTGTATCGAACGATTTTTTTCATAACAAGTGCCTTAAAAAGAGAAATTTACGCACGCGAAGCGTGGGCAATGTTTACTTTTCCGCACTAGTTAGGAAAAATATCTTTTTTTAGTACAGATGATGATTTTTTTACACGCTAGTACGAGAGATGGCTCATTTTACGTCAGGTCCAAAACTTCAGAGGGCCATCTGCACTAAAAACGTCGTACGAGACACGTACGAAAAGGAAAAATGGAACATGAAATCCATGTTTCGTACGAACGTGTGTCGTAATGTACTATTTTATAGTCACAATATTGATGTAATAACTTTTAAAGGCTTCACTACTTATTATTTTTGTTGTAACTGTCGCTTTGTACGTATTATAGGTATTCGACGCCCACTAAGTCCCCATAATTATCTGAATAACTAATTTCGATTGAAATTTATTTAATCGTAATCTACGCTGCGCAGCCGATGGCCTCAGATGTCAAATTTGAATAAAGGACCTTTGGGTCATCCTTGGCAAAGTCGTTGTAACCCCTGAATAGCGTATTGTAATTGCCTGGACCCTAAAGAAATAAGCTTTGATTTTCAATCAATAGACTGAAAACACTGCAAAACAAATAATACCAACGTTTACTGAAGAGTCGGGCGCGTCACACACAGAAATGATCCGATCTTTTCTTGAGATTGTTACTCTATGGTTAGGGACATACCCATCATACTACGTGACCTGTTTAGGGGGGAGGGGGTCCGTCAAAGTACCACTCTTGATCACCAGGGGGAGGGATCACATAAATATGTATAAATATATACATATACATGTTTTTTACGCCAATCGGTGTAAAATCCAATTTGGTGTATGCCAATCGTCAATACCTAAAATCTAAAAAAGATGTAAATTAATATAACTGATTTTTCATAGCAGTTGACGTCATTGACTCATTGTAACATACGTTTGCAGATATATTTTTACGTTAATACCTACTAATAAATGTTAATAATTTTAACTAAAAATGTATGTGAACTCAGTTTAAAATTTTAAGTTCGTAATATAACCAAGATTGTGTTCTAAAAGTGAGTAAAAGTATAAAGGTGCATTCAGACAAAACGAGCATTCGCTATTCTAACCCCCTACTCTACGAAATTCGATCGTTACACAAAACGTGATTCGTTGATTTCGTAGAGTGGGGGATAGAATAACGAATGCTCGTTTAGTCTGAATGCACCTTTAGGTTTGTTTACATTTTGTTTAGATTCTACTCACGATTAGTACCTACTCGTATAACTATTTAGCGAAATACTTCATTTCATTGAGGGTTTTCTAAGTATATAGTGAACCCTAAAAACATAGGAATGCGAGAGATAACAAACATTGTTACTAGAACCATTTGCGTGTCAAGATTTATAAATAAATCTATTGGCAGAGGTGGATCTTAAAATAATCGTATATTTCAATCACTGGGTTCTGTTAGTTTTTTAACACCTTGTCGTTTGAATGAACAGGAACCGACGATTTTTACTTCAGCTTCTATCACACATCATCAGCCTATATCAGTATCTGTACCATAACTTTTACAAGTATCGGTAACGTAATGTTTCACTCGACATTTCGAATTCCCTTCTTTTTCGTTCTTCGGTTTATATTTTTTTGTTAAGGCCATATTCTTTGACCTCCCAACGCTAGTTTTAAGCGTCATCCAACCTCCGCTAATACCCGTGACAGTCGCCGTCAATGATGATGTGATACTGTAATACTCATAGTGAAAATATTTACAGTACTACAACTATGTGACTAGTGTGAATCGAAACGACATAGTGTAACATAATAATAATATAAGTGATTAATTTATAATCTGGCAAGCTCTAGCAAGCCATGTGTAAAGTAGACGGTAAATTTAGAAAATACACGGATGCGAGACTATCCCATCAATATTTAATACGAAACTCGTTAGAGATCCGCAGTCCTATAATGCGTATCAGGCGTACAATTTCATAAAAAATGATGCAAACATGCTGATTTTCAAAATTTTTGAAATAAGGACTGTCCACAAAAAAAGTATATAATTATACACGATGATCAGGGGTCGAACTAATCATGCAAATGACGCAAAAATAACGTACCTAATTTTGAATATAGGATAATGCTTTTATTTAAGCTTCCGTGCTGCATATTTCACAAAGTAATATAATAATCGCGAGTAAATCCATTACATTTATACAGGATGAAAGATGTATTGATTGTATTTTGTAGTTGCACCCAGGGTATACAAATATACTTGCTGCTATCATAAAATTTGTGAGGCCTATATTAAAGGGTGTATCATTAATTATATTTTACTTAGCCATATTTCTTTATATTACATTTTTATATAAAAACATACATGTGTCTAATTACTGCTTTAATAAGGTACACATTTCATCCTAAAAACTCGACGTCAAGCATAAAAAATATTTCGGACAAGTAAAGAAAATTTATTACAAGAAAATTTACGTTTTGCGAAAAAGACGACATAACACACAAAAAAATCGTACTTTGAAAGACATGCTTTCATGTGCTTCGTAATGTCAAACATTTAGATATTGCCATAGCACTTATATTGCCCAAAAAAATGACCTGAATTTGTGAAAGGATACTTTAATGAGATTATGGTATGTCGCTTACGTGTATTTGACTTTGACTGTCATGGAGCATTTATATCCACCTGTTTTAACTATGGATCAAGCCCATGGTGTTTCATTAAGGCTTTTATGTATGGCTGATTTTTATAGCTTTGCTGTTCTCGCACGCATAAGAAAGTGAATGGCATCTAAAACGTTGTGTAAAAATCCGATTTTATGTAAAACATAAAATCCACCACATTTTATTTGTGTATGCCTGATTGGGGAATCATGAAGACTCCGTTTAGATAATATACTCGGGCAGCATCTTGACCTATTGCTTCTTAAAATAGTACCATGGAGTCGCTGAAATAGTCTTACATTCAGCTGTATAGGTTTGTCCGAAAAACGTTTGATAGGCAATATTTATAGCACGATAAAGCCTTGGAAAGTAGCCATACATTACATACACACCATACACTCAGAACATAGAAACGCAAAATAATACATATTTCAATAGTTACACCAGGTCAAACTTGTATTTATAATAAACGATACAGTCTTTAATACTATTTGCGTTTTCTTTGGCTCTATATTTCTGATATATTGTGTTATCTCCAAAATGCATTTGAATGTTGGTCCTATGTTTAGTATGTTTTGATCACAGCACGTACATGTTTTTGTCACGTATCTCCAAAGGGTAAATAATAACAATATTCTCATAAATTCGACATTCAATTGTATATTTTAAAACATTAGTAAAAGAACGACATTATGTACTCAACTTACTTATTTCAAATGACACTTTCGTTTAATTAAAGAGGTTGATAAATAATAAGTGGCAATTTTAGTAAAAATATTTTTTGAAAACATTCTATAGGTGATTTAACGTCATCCACATTATTAGTACGATCACTGTACATGGTCAAGTTTATCTGTGTTATACAGGGTTACTTTTTCACCGTTACAATAAATATGTACCATATCATTGGTATAGATAATAGATCACATTTATCAAATAAAATTTTCAATTTTTTAATTTTTTTTATTAATTTACCCTTTATGCAAATGTAACATAATAGTCGCCATTCCCTGTAGCAACTTTAGTCATTCGTATATTTTTCCATTATTTTTTTTTATGAAAAGCTTATTTTTCAGTACAGATGGTGCATTTTCGCTAGTGCCACAAGTGGTTCATTTTACGTCAGGTCGAAATCTTCGGAGGGCCATATGTACTGAAAAACGTACGATACACGTGCGGAAACGAAATTCGTAACTCGTGTCGATTTAAAGCACTCCCTTCGGTCGTGCTTTAATTTATCTCCACTCCTTTAAAACTTTTTTTTTGCACTTGAATCGAAATTTACTATTCTCGGTATGTTTTGTAACAATTCGCATTATTTTCCATTATTATTATTATCTCTTTATTTAACTTTTCTCTAGATTAGGGTTTTTCTAAAATTAATACAAAATTAAAATACAATACAACATACAAAAAACAATACAAAATATAAACACTTTATAAAAAACCTAAACTAGGGTGCCGCCGGCAACGGGGCGGGCCCAAGTTGCCGGTGGTTAAGGTCGCAGAGAGAGGAACTGACGGACTATCCGCGCCGTGTCTAGGACTACCGCCTTCTGTATCCGACCCTTGATCCAGCCATCTAGCGAGAGACTCTTAAGGTGTTGGTCGAGACTCTTCGCTATTAAACCGTTTGCTGTAACGACTATCGGGACTATGATCGTCGAGTCAACATCCCACATGGCGGTTATCTCGTGGGCCAAGTCTAGGTACTATAGCGTTCAAAAGAGCCTGGGCAATCGAACAAAACTATCGTTTGAAGCTAAATTGAGCGCCACCTTTGTGGGATTGATGTAACAAGGCTATTACAGATGTAAAGGTAATCTTAGTAGTAATGTTAGCTGTCCCTAGATGGCGTTGATAGTCAAAAAACTAAAAAAATTGTGCACACAGATTTAAACTTTATTTATTTTATAACTCCTCGAGTATTCTGACGAGACTTATTCTTTTCTACTTACTGACTTATGTTTTTTTTAGGATACTTTTTGTTTTTTTTTATTGTCATTATTGAGACATTATTAAATCTGTTCAAACATCCTGTGTATTTTGAATTCACCCACCGGAGCGTAGCGTAACCGGAAAGCCCTTTTTGGCCAAGATTTAAAAAAACACAAATTAGTTTAATATTCGTGGGATACGAACCTGGGCACTCTAGTTAAGAAGCCGTATGCGCAAACCACTGAACCAAAGTGTTATTAGTAAAGCCGCCGAAATATAACGTCAGTTGAAACCTTGGTATATTATCCGTAAAATATGCTAAGGGAATTACAGTTTTATTACCATAAGACTAACGTTAGAATGGCATATCAACGTTTTAATATATTGATAAAAATGTATACTATCAAAACGTAAGAGGGTAAGTTTAAGTTTTCTAAATACCATACTAGTGCTGATTTTTTTCTTAATCAAAGATTCATCGCATGTTCCTTTGTCTGCTACCGTATACGATTGAAAGTGTATTACCGTTACTAGCTGATTATAAGAATGAGTTGTTCGTGCAATATTGATATGATAACCAGATCGCAAATAATTGCCTTGCATAAGGAAGGCAAAAATAAATCAGAGATTGCTAGAGAAACAGGTGTCAACGTAAGTAGTTTAATTTACTTCTTTTCGGTATTAAAATGTTTGCATTATAATTTATTAATAATTATAGTATATTTTTTACAATTGTTTCAGAGGAAAACTGTTTCTTTATGGGTAGATCGATACCAAAGAGAAGGGTCTTTGTCCCACCGGCATAAAACTGGAAGACCACGCCTCATTGACACACAGCAACGTCAGTTGATGGTGCGGGAATATGAGGAAGACGGATTTAGGCCCACAAGACACTACGCCGGTTTGTTTGGCACAAGTCCGCTTACGGTTCGTCGTGTGCTTCATGAGGAAGGCATCCATCACCGCAGACATGCCATCAAACCTTTGCTGACGGATGCTCACAAAACGGCAAGGTTACAGTTTGCTCGGGACCATCTTCTTGACGACTGGACTAGTGTCGTCTTCACTGACGAGAAGACTTTTAAATCCAGTCAACACGGACGCCTGAGCTTGTGGCGTCGAAATAATACGCGATACGACAACGATCATGTCGTGCCCAACATGGAATCGGGGCGTATCACAGTGAACATGTGGGGTTGGATGAGTGCAGCTGGTCCGGGAGAACTTGTCAGAATACCTAGCCGTGCAAATAGTGAACATTATGTAGAAGTGTTGGAGGAGACCATGTTACCTACAGTTCGAAATGTGTATCCAGAAGCAGAATTGCCGTTGGTGTCGTTTGTGCAAGATAATTGTCCTATACACCGTTCGCGTAATGTCAAAGAATGGTTTGGAAAACACAAAAATAATATTAAAGTTATTTCCTGGCCTGCTAGATCACCGGATTTAAATCCGATTGAAAATGTATGGGGTGTTATTGTCCAACGCTGGGATAATAAAAATGAAAGGACCCCGGAAGCGTTGGAAGCACATTGCTTAAAAATATGGGAAAGTATTCGTGGTTCAGATTTATGTTCAAATTTAATAACATCAATGCGTTCCCGATTACAGGCAGTTATTGATAACGAGGGGGGCTACACCCGATATTAAATAATATAAAAAATACACTTACTGGACTTGTTAAAGTCGAGTAAGTATATTTTTAACATTGTTTAAAAATATTTTATCAATAAGATAATAATTTTCTTAGGCTACGAAACAGTGGTGTTTAAAAAAACTACTACCTAAATAAGACACTTATTGACTCCCTTACTTTAAATTTCTCGATTACAATGACATGTAACAGTGAAGGAAGTTTAGTAATTTGTATTTTTGATTAATAGTAATAAATAATAATATTTATAACACTTTCCAGCTGGGTTTATGTAAACACAACGGAACGTCGAATTCTAGGATTGGTAAGTTAAGTCAAAACTTTTGATTCCCAAAAATAGTGATGGTGGATGGATGACAATCTATAAAATCTGCTAATTGATTTTCATTTTTTAATTAATAGTAATAGTCTCATAAAACAAATCGTAATTATTGTTTATTTCAGTTGCTAAATAGATATTACGATTGCCAATACCTTTAAGTAGTTTTATTGAGGCGAAGTTTCAATCTTTTTCCGTTTTCGGAAATGATACTTAAGCTTAAACCTCAATAAAAAGTAAACAATATTGCCTAATTATAAATCTTACACTTTTTTTACGGTGTAAATTAGTTAAATTAAAGCACACCTCGTATTCAAAATGTGTTTAATTTCCAATCAACGTTATAAACACTGCTCACTTAATGTGTTATTTATTTAACCAACTCATGCCATTACATTATCCTAAAATAATAAAATAGTACTTGATTATGGATTTTTCTTTAGATAGTTTGTTTACAATGTTATCAATTTCTATTGATGGTAACTTTTAGTGAATTATTTCAAAAGATGGTATGTCTTAGCACATAACTCGTTGAAAAATTAAATGTAAACATGAAATCGCTCAATAGCTTGAAGGTAATTTAATTTCAGAACCTTACATATCTTGTAGTATAATAGTTATTTAAAGTTGCCGATTTCTAAAAATGAACATTTGATAGTTTAGAAATGAGCCTTATATATATATGACGTTAAGGCTATCGGAAAAATGGTGAGTCTTACCCTCATATTAATAAGGATTAATCTATAACTATGAAAAGTTCATTCTTAGAAATTGGAAAATATAATAAAAAAATATGTTTTAGCTTCCATTGTGTAGTCATAAGATTTATTATTATGTTTTGGTTTGAAATAAATACGCCTTGTAGATAAAGTAATAAAATATATAGGGTTAAAATCAGATACAGTTTTTGTATTTTTTGAATACGTATTATCATTCATAAGTGCAACTGCAAATTGATTAAACAGCGTTTTTTGCTAACAAGACATAAATTATTTATTAAGATTAAGATTGGTTGTAATTTGTAATTAATTAATAAAAAATATAGAAAAAAAAATGAAGTGTCCTATTTTTTTGTGTTTTTATCCGTTAGCAATTCCTGAATAAACACAATAAGTACCGTAAAACTACCTAACTAAACTCCAAATGCTCCCAACAAGAAGATTGGGACTGACGTTTATTAAGAATTGAAATTGTGGACTATTATATAGTTGCAGTATTGGACCATAGTTAGATGATTTTACGGTATTAGACCATAGTTTCGGGGGCGTCAGCCTCCGTAGCCTAGTTGATAGTAACCTTGCCTACGAAGCTGGAGGTTCCGGGTTCGAATCCCGGCGAGGGCATTATTTGTGCATTTATTTATCACAAATATTTTGTTCCTTGGTCATGGCTGTCTATATATTTAAGTATCTATATCTTTCTATCTATTATATATATATATATATATATATATATATATATATATCATCGCTTGGTACCCACATCACAAGCCTTAATTGAGCTTACCGTGGGACTAGGTAGATTCGGGTTAGATGTCCCAAGATATTTATTATTATTATTTATTCCCACAAGTGGTAACAACTGGCAATAAAAAATCGTGGGATTTCTTTTTCGCAGTAGATACCAGTGGTATCATACCACCAAATATTAAAGTGGTAACAGGTGGGAAAAAATCTCAGTTGTTACAACTCGTGTCATGTGAAACGAGAGGTTTTACGGGGTATCGAAGGTGGCGGGGTCAAAGCCGATAACTCGAGAAAACCGGTTTTTGAAATACGAACTAAATGTCACTTACGTGAGGTTTGTTTTTCAATGAAAAAATATCTCGACTTATCGGGTTTGGCCACTCAGCTCTCGATATAATAAATGTAAAGCGAACCTTTCTAGGTTCGCTCTTCTGAGCATTCTTGCGTATGAATTCAACTAGAAAATCGTTGTTATCCTCAAGCGGAACAATAGGCCTTTACCAATTTGACAATCACAAATCAGCAGTAGCGACATGCCGATAGCTACTTGTGAGCAGTGAGTAGGTAGCTATCGGCGAGTTTATTCTTCGCGGGCGAGTGAATACTCTTAGAAAATTTACTCGTCGGCAGTGTGAACAGCTAGTGATCAACTGTACTAAAATATGTCTGTAACTTTTACTGTGTTCCCTAGGCGAAGAAATACTGGATAGCCCATCGTTTAATAATATTGGGTCTCTGGTTGAAATGGGTGGGTAGCACTACACTAGGCTAAATACCGCCTGACCGAGTGATCGATTTTTATTCACCTACGACTATGAATGAAATATCAATTCACAACTGTTTACATAATACATAGATATCAGGTGATTACATCGATTCCGAAAGTTATTTGACTGGTTGAAACTACTGATACTTGGGTAGGTAGATTAAAATAAGGTAAATAATTTTGACGTGTCTTAATGTTTATTCAAAGTGATTGAACCTGTTCAATGTTGCCTTATTTATATTAATTATAGAATAATCGGACCAATATGTAAATAATTATAAAATATTATTAATTATTTGTAATGAACTATTTTTGAACGGTGTTTTTTAGTAAACTGACATTTCGAAAGCGCTCATCTTCTTTCTAATGATTTAAGAATAAACATAATTATTTATAAATGTGGTTTTATTTATTTACCACAAAGGTATACTAAATAATATTATTAGGTAGATAATATTCATTATTTAAAATATTTTAATAATCAGAGAGCCTACAGCGAACTATAAATATCGTTAATTTCAAGTATCTGTCTCTGTCAAGTTGAAGACGCCTTTATTAGAGTGACAGAGATAGATGCTCGAGATTTACGATTCTCCAAGTTCGCGGTAGACCTTCTAAATAGTTCATTGCGCTTCGCCAGCAGCGCCATCTAGTGTGGATAAGCCAACCTATGCTAACAGAGCTCAAGCGAGCGCATAGGAAAGTCGCCCTAGAGGTGTCCACGCTATTTTGAACCCGATAGTACTTACTGGACTTGTCCTTTTCAGCCTTCACGAGATTCTCATCATGGGCGCTGCGATCGATCTACCAGCACGATATCAGACTTATTGGCTACAATAGTCCTGTCCGTGATGGTAGGTCGATCCCAATAGAGCGTGGCACGACCATTTTCGAAAACTGGTGCACTTGTGTACTTATAGTATGGCACTTCGACGTCCACAAGGCCGTATTGAAGAGCAAGCTGCTGGTGTATAATACTGGCTACGACGTTATGTCTGTGCAAGTACTCGGTGTTAGCAATCTGAGAACAACCGGAAATAATATGCCTGAGTGACTCACCGGGACGGCGGCATGCCCGACAAATGTCGACCGTACCGTCCTTCAGGATATATTTCCGGTAGTTATTCGTCATGATAACCTCGTCAGCAATTGCA
This sequence comes from Thaumatotibia leucotreta, assembly GCA_025490895.1. NCBI lineage: Eukaryota > Metazoa > Arthropoda > Insecta > Lepidoptera > Tortricidae > Thaumatotibia > Thaumatotibia leucotreta. The sequence continues at coordinate 16,986 of JALPQI010008786.1, forward strand.
CAGGCAAAACCCTCGGTTTCTCCGAAGAGGTCCCCGAATCGTAGCCAGTTCACCGACGCGAGCAGATCTACGTCTGGTCCCGTGAGGGACTTGTAGAACCGCCCGTGTAGCTCCTTGCTCTTCCATACCGCCTTGCGGTCCTCGGTGCTTAGTACCACAGGTCTGCGCCAGTTCTCTTTTGCCAAGGAGAGCGGCGTGAAGTTCCGGTCTACTGCCACCACATCACGATGCATCCCGCACTCATTGTTAAGAAAATAGTTTCTAAGATTGTACACCTCGTGGTTGTGGAGGTTTTTTGCATTTAAGAAGCCGCGGCCCCCACACCTCCGCGGGATGTACAATCTCATAACTGATGAGCGCGGGTGTAGCATTCGATGTGTGGTAAGCAGTGTACGGACCCTTCGATCCAGGGCGTCCAGCTCGGTCTGAGTCCACCTTAGTATGCCAAAGGAGTATGTGAGTATGGGCATTACCCAGGCGTTGAAGGCGCGCACTTTGTTGCCTCCTGACAAAAGACTGTTAAGTACTTTTGTGAGCCGGCTGAAAAAGCGCTCCTTCACCGCCTGTCTAATTCCCACATCTTCAATACCCAAAGACTGTGACATACCAAGGTAAAGCTTGTTCACGAAATAAAGTAGCCATCCTAAAATCAGTCTCTACTGTTACACAACAGTCCCATGTAGTTCTAACAGCCATGGAACTGTAAATTGATTCTTCTGTTTTATGTTTAACAATACAATATCCAAAAGCATTCGCTGAAAAGTCGTCAAAATCAAAATAACTTTAGATAATGCTTAATGCAAAAGTTCAGGCCCAAAAAAGTGCGAACTCCGAGACGATTTCAACAATGTTAGTCTTGAAATAATTAATAAAAATTGTAGACACGGGATCCACAGTTTATTATAGTATCGCTATTGTAATTTAAGTTAAGACCCATTGGGAAACTAAATGACCCAAAATGGTAAAATAAGTAAGAAACACTACTTAAATCCAGAAGTTTAAATAAAAGTCCATAATTATGGAGAAATTGATATAAATATCAACCACAGCATCCGAGAAGATAGGTAAAGAGCCCTTCTTTGTAATAACACCCATACTAGGGTATGGTCTCATACAAAAAAAAAGAATTATACAGCAATGGCTACTTTATTTCGTGAACAAGCCTTATTTATAGGTTTCTGCTTCCGAGATAGATCTGAACGACATGGTCTCAGAAAGCAGTAAATTTGTTGAATTTACTACTTTCCCCCGCTGCACATGCATAACCGCACACTTATCGACACCAAACTCCATATTGATGGCACTACTGAAAACTTCTGTGGTTCGCAGTAGCTCCAACAAGTCTTGGCTATTTGGTGCAAATAATTTGAGATAATCCATGTACAGAAGGTGAGAAATGACTTCAGCCTCTCTCCGAAGCCGACAACCTAGTCCTGAATCCTTCAGCAGGGTGCTGAGGGGATTCAGAGCTAGGCAGAACCATAAGGGACTCAGACTGTCACCCTGGAATATGCCTCGCTCGATCCTTATGAAGTCCTGCGGGCCAGAGGGGTCATCTTATTATTATTATTATTAGGAGCCTGTATTGTCCCACTGCTGAGCAAAGGCCTCCCCCCATTTTTTCCACTTTTCACGGTTTTTTGCAGTTTCTGACCATCCCTTCAGAAACGAGTCAAGCTCATCTCGCCATCGCCGACGGGGTCTTCCAGCTTTCCGTCTCGAGATGTTGGGCTGCCACTCTGTGGTAATCTTGGCCCACAGATCACTTGGCATACGGGAGACGTGTCCAGCCCAGTCCCACTTTAACGTCGCCGCCTTCCGAGATACATCAGCAATTTTAGTTCTGGATCGCAGGATTATTTTCCATAATCTTTTTTAATTGATAGTATATTATTAGTAGTATTTTATTCATATTCATGTCTGCCTGCGACCACGGGTGTAACGTCATGCCCGAAACGTCAGGATATAGGATCCGTTTATATTTAAAATATGAGTGATAATCGTGAAAGTTTAAATCAATATAGTGCGACTGCTTGCAAAACATTTCATAAAATAATTCGATTTCCAAAATAAATTGTGTTTTAAAAATATTATTGGATGATAACGAACTATTATGGACATAAAATTCTATTCTTAATAGATACGAGTAGGTACCATTCTGAATTATTTCACTATTTTCGTCATGTCAAAATGTGTCATGGTCTTATCACCAGTAGTCATCCTACTGTTTTTATCTATACTGTGTAATATGTTTGTTATTGTTTTGGTTAAATATATTGAATAACATAATTCTATTAATTTAGTCACTCACCAGTTATGTTTATTCAGTCTCCGAAGCCCCAGTGTCGATAACTTTTTTTTATGTGTTATCACACCAATCTTAAAGATAGTTTAGTTGACGACAGCGGTGCGCAAAATTGACGTACGTCCTCCCTCCAACAGGTCCCGATTGGGACTGAAAGATGACAGCAGGAGCGATCCGGGAGAATAATTTCACATATTTTGTATGATGAAATATAATTCTTCCAATATTAATGATTTTTTCTCGTTAACCGTAGACACAGACTTTGACGTTTCTTCTGATATATTTTTTTCTTGATAAAATTATGTAGTTTCTTGGCAAAATGAGTTTTCATGCAGAGATTAGACCTATGTTTGGGATCGTTTTTTATAGGGCGAAGTTTGTTTAAATACCTAATACTAATCAATGCGGGATAGATCAAGTTCTCAAATGTAACATATATAAGTTTTACTTCATAAGGAAGTAGTATTATTAAGAAAACTGAAAAAAACAAACGGGAATTCTACGCTTACCTCGCCTTAATGGAGTAATTGAAAAATGTGATGTTAATAATTACATAAAATGTTTAATACTACATAAAGAGCGTAAAACATTTTAAAATAAAGAGCTATATCTAGGTTTTGTTCCGATCCCTGCATCAGCCTACGATAGTCCACTGCTGGACGTAGGCCTCTCCTATTAACTATGCGTTAGGAGGTAAATGCCCACAATCGTCACGCTGGGCAAGCGAATTGGCGATCGCAGAAATGTGTCCACTATGATGATGCTGCTGCCCATCATCAATCTTTTATCAAATAATGGTCAGTGACACTTCAATCCCTTAGTCGACTCTTACGACTCCCGCAGGAGGAGATGGGGTGGTGACAAATGTATTTTTACTGCCATCACCAGACAGCCAATATCGTATGAATAGAACTATTTATACTGTATCAATAAACTATTTTGATTTTTGATTTTGATAGCACAACTGCCCTCGCAGTCCCTTCTTACCCCGTTTTCGGGTATCAGATTTATTCAAATTGTGTTATTTTTATTCTGTCCTAAAGCGGACACAGATGGTACAAGGGTGGATTGGGTTGTATTGATCAAGAATAGGTATATTATTATATAAAATGACGAGTCCTGTAGGGCCTAGAAATATTCTATTTTTAACTCAGTTATATCCAAATAAGCCAAGTACTGGACATCTCAGCATTGAAGTTCAGGTTCAAAACATTATACAGTGTTTTTTTTCATATGCTATAAATTTACGGGAAGCTTATGTAGGTCAAATATAATTAATTTCTCTAAGAAACTAGTGTTTTAACTCTTACTGTTATTTAGTTATTAAGAAAAACCACTGAACATATGTGTATTGCAACCTTTATTTATTATATTCTAATGTTACTTATTTTGACATGTGCCGTCAGTCACCTGAGATTAATTTTTATTTTATTCTTAAGGTTCTCTCACACTTACCATTAAATTTATCCATTATGTGTGCCGTGTGGTGACGGCAGTAAGAATACATTTGTCACCACCCCAACTCCTCCTGTGGGTGTCGTAAGAGTCGACTAAGGGACTTAAGTGTCACTGACCATTGTACAAGATTGATGATGGGCAGCAGCGTCATCATAGTGGACACATTACTGCGATCGCCAATCCGCTTGCCCAGCGTGGCGATTATGGGCATTTACCTCCTAATGCGTTTATACGCATAGTTAATAGGAGAGGCCTACGTCCAGCAGTGGACTAACATAGGCTGATGATGATGATGATGTATGAAAACCAAAAAAAACTTTATTATCGAATTTTCCAAAAGCCGCCACTACTTCTATTATACCACACTACTTCTATTAATGTCCCAAGTAACCTGTCTAATTTAACGCAAATCGAAACGAACACCCTGTATATTGGTTTAAACTTTCACGATTATCTTATCACTCATATTTTAAAGACAAACGGGTCTCAAACGCGAAAACTTACGTTATCCTGACGTTTTGGGCATGACGTTACACCCGTGGTCGAGCAGACTCGCAGTCTGCCTGCGACCACGGGTATAACGTCATGCCCGAAACGTCAGGATATAATTAAACGTAAAACGCGATTAAGACCCGTTTGTCTTTAATATCAAAACATTATAATTGAAGGTATTTATGTCACTAACACTTGTACACTTGCAGGTTTGTATAAAGTTTTCAAAACTTCAAAGCTAATGCAATGCAGTCCTGAAGATGTTGATTTAAAAAGTCGAAAATATCTACAAAATATAGCTTCAACTATGGGTCATTGAATAATAACTATTAGATATTGATCAAACGGGTCTTAGTCGATAATTGCTCGACATGTTTCGATCCATTTAGGGGACCCTCATCATGGAGTACCCGCGACCAAAGCCCGACGTGTACTGCAGGCTTGCGCTCTGCTAGAGCGGGTGCTGGCCGCGGGCAGCGCTGGCGGGGGCGCCGAATGGAGGAAAACTACCCTCATTGTCATTTTTGTTGAAAAGCAGGTTGCACACAACACTCACTACGTCACTAAGTAATAAGGACTCGTCTACACTGTCTACCGATGCAATACCTAAAACCGTTTTCCAACCAGGTGGCACTGACCAACCACAATCACGATTGAAATTCGGATGACGACCCATTTCGATGGCTTTTGATCAATACTTAAATATGTTTCAGTCTCACGTTAGTTATAAGTCTAAAATATTACTATTAGGTTTAGTAATTCCAGAAAAGTGTACTTTTAATCCACTCTACTGAGTACCGTATCCTCGTTTACCACCATGGAAGTTTTCCTTCGCTGTCCTCGTTAATTTGTAAATAAATAATTTGGCGTTTGATTTGTTACGACCGGGCAAGAAAATTGCTTACCATTTATATCCCTAAGGTTCGAGCCATAAATCTGGCTTAATTGATTCCTTTCAAGAAATGGTGTTTGTACAACGTCCGATACGATATTGAATAGAACTATCTATACTAATTTTAGAATAGAGTAGAAAAGAAAATAATTTTCCCCTCACTAGCTCGTAAAGCGCTCGTTTATCCTTTAATACGAGCAGGTAAAAACGCTTTTTACCAACAAGTGAATAAAGTAATTTGACATTGTTCTAATTCCTATAGCCCCCTACTGCCTAGTATAAGTGGATCTGTATGACCTTAGTAAACATGCGCAATCGGAGCTCACATGTTAAATTGGTCATTCTCATGGGTGACTTTGTAAGCCATTGGCTATATTTAAATTCCAGAAGTAACTCTATTCTACGATACGTTTCGACATTGAGTTTTAAATGGTTTCTTTAAGTTAATTTACATTTGGATGACATTTGTAATCATATTTCCTCGCGATAGTGAGGGGAAAAAAGTTGTATTACACTTGGCGGCAAAGTTTGTTCAACTCTCGTGCCTTGAGACCTTCGCAATGCTCAAGATTCCAGTTTTTGAACCACTCGCTACGCTCGTGGCTCAATTTTGGAATCTTTCGCTAGCTCAGGTCTCAATATTGGCACGACAGTTAAACAACAACTTTGCCCCCTTGTATAATAAATAACTATTATTGAACCGTAGAAACAGCACCTGTCTCGTGTGATGACGACAGTAAGAACACATTTGTCACAACCCCAACTCTTCCCGCGGGTGTCATAAGAGTCGACTGAGGGATTGAAGTGCCACTGACCATTTTTTGATAGACGATTTATGATGGGCAGCAGCGTCATTGTAGTGGACACATTACTGCGATCGCCAATCCGCTTGCCCAGCGTAGCGACCTCAGACGGCTTCCGTCGGTACCTATATGTAAATAAATTGAGCTCTGTCCCTGGATGTGGATTAACCGTAACGCATAAGATTTGGTTACTAAAGAAGGTCAAACTCTCACCAAAATAAAAGCTTTGACAAATCAGGTGGCTTATGATGGTCTCGAGTTTACCATTTATCGCGATACTCACCACTTTCGCACTAGCATGACGTTTGAACCTGACGGCAACAACGATAAACGATCAAACACTGTACCATCATAAGCCTACAGATTCCTTTTCTACTCCAACAGCAGGGCTAGTCAAGATGCCATTCTGCAATCGTATACGATAAGCGATTAGTAATACATGTATGAGAATGACAGATTCGTACGAAAAATCACGTGACCTCCATACATTATTATGGTCACGTGACTCATTACTTATCGCATACGATTGCAAAATGAAATCTTGGTTAAGCCAAGTTGCCAATTGCTAACGCTTAGTAGCGTATCGCAGTTTTCTCTTTCTGTCACTCTTTCATATTACTGCGACAAAGACAGTTAGCTGCCTTTCGTTTACGATTGAAGATTAAACGTTAACGATTGGCAACTTGTCTAAGCACCCTGCTGTTCTTTTTCCGAACTCTGAAAGTCCGCTATCCGATATCGCCACGGACAAACTAAAACCGTCCCAAATCCCCCTAAATTCGTCCTCAGTATTTGTGTTCTCGTATTTCTGGAGTAGATTGTCGCACTAATTGTTTCTGTTGCTAATTACACGTTATAACCAATGGGGTAGGAAGGGGGGGGGGGTCGTTCGGTGACTTGGGAGTGGCTAACTGAAATAAATGAAGGTTGATCTTAGACCTTGACCGTTTTGACATCAGCCACTCTTCGTCTGTTGACTGATAATATCGACACAAATGGAACGCCAAAAATATGTATACACGTCTCGACTACTAAGGGCCCGTTTCTCGAATGCTTGTAACTTGTAATACAAGCGGAAGTCTCTTTTTAGCATTGTTAACTATATAGGGACTTCCGCTTGTATTACAAGTTACAAACTTTCGAGAAATAGGCCCCTGAACATTTAATAATGAATACCTACATGTTTTTGAAGATTCGTTTGTAGTGATTTTATCAGACATAATTGAAATACTAGTTACGTAGTGTAGCCAAAAACGGTAGTGTGGTGATAAATACAGGGCAGTCTAGACATACCTCAATAGTAACTTATTAAAAATGATATAAAAAATGTGTTGAAACCTTATTGCCGCTATGGTATAGAAATAACTAATTTATTAAGAGATATTTATGAGTTTTTTGATTTAAGTACACCTGACATTGCTTGCTCATTTTAGTCTTAGAAATCTGTGGGTGAAGTTTGTCAAAATACTCTGTCTCGTCGTGTATATAAGGTCCTAATTTATTAGATGCAGATATTTTAACAGCTGATAGTACTCGGTCTCTGGAGTATATTAAACCGTTAACCTTATAGCCTTTACGATGTTTTTTTGGAGAAAACGGAAAAACAAATTTGAACACCCTGTTTATGTGATTATTAAATGAAAACTCATTGAACAGATTCTAGTACCTCTTTTACGTACCACTTAACTAGAACTGGCCACTTCACGTCGATAAATTAAATACTTGATTGTCAATGTCACCTTATTTTCCGTTGGATTGTGTCGTTTGATGACATGACGGACAGTGTTATTGATAATGCACATGATGATGTTTTTAGACGAAATTATATTTTTTTTGTTAGGAAAATGAATTCAAAAAAGTTACATGAAAAGATTTCTTAAATTATATTTAAAGTTTTTCTTATATATTTATTTTCAAAACTACAATTTTATTTAAAGTTAATTATTTTATTGTAAAGTATCATGTGTTAAAATATCTGCAACTAATAAATTAGGACCTTTATATAGGAACATCGAAAGTACGTACGCTTCGACGCGGCCCGACTCTGGTCAGTGGACGTACATTTATTGAGATAATGAAAACGGACGTTTCCGTAAAATTGCAACGGGAAAGGATAATTTGATTCATCTGTAGCGAGATTTTACATTAATTAAGAGGCTTTTCATCACACGGATTAGGGGTGACATGCTGGACCATGCCTGCAGGCCATGCCGCCATTTTGTAATCATATACGATAAGCGATAAGTCATCAGCCTATGATAGTCCACTGCTGGACGTAGGCCTCTCCTATTAACTATGCGTATAGACGCAGGAGGTAAATGCCAATAATAGCCACGCTGGACAAGCGGATTGGCGATCGCAGTAAATCTTTTATCAAATAACTAGCGACCCGCTCCGGCTTCGCACGGGTACTATACATAAAAACCTTCCTCTTGAATTACTCTACCCATTAAAAAAATCTCATCAAAATCCGTTGCGTAGTTTTAGAGATTTAAGCGTACAAAGGGACACAGGGACAGAAAAAGTGACTTTATTTTATACTATGTAGTAATCGGTGATGCTTCAATCCCTTAGTCGACTCTTACGACACCCGCAGGAGGAGTTGACACCCGCAATAATAAGTTAATAATGTATGCTAAGACACGTCACTAGAAATCCAAGATGGCGGCCTCTCCAAGATGGCTGTTAAAAATCCACCTCCATGACCCATATCATGGAGGAAAAGGGTGGTGGAAAATGAGAAGAAAGGGTTTGCTGTCAGACATACTAAAAAAGCGTGTTTATTCGTTGTTTTTTACTATTATTTTTATTTGCAACGATTGTAATAAACGTTTAATTAGGAAATAAGGAGCCGTAGGAATATTATCAACATTAAATAAAAAACCTGTAAAAAATAAATTCGAACCATTAAACAAAAAGGCGGTTCTAATTATTTCACTAAAACTTTAAACGAGCGGATTATCAAAGAAGACTAGAGACTAATAGCTACGTTTTTTAGGATTTCACAATTAATTGGTTCATTAACGTGCCTTAAGCTCTCAAAACTGCTGTTATACCATTCGTCAATATAAAACAAATAATATTTAATATTTTAGCCTATATAATGTCCCACTGCTGGGCACAGGCCTCCTCTCATATATGAGAGGGATTGGGCTATAGTCCCCACGCTGGCCCTAAGCGGGTTCGGAACTTCACATACACCTTTGAAGAATTTCTTCGCGGATGTAATGCAGGTTTCCTCACGATGTTTTCCTTCACCGAAAGCTAATTTAATGGTAAATATCATCTGATATTCGGTACATAAGTTTCGTAAAAACTCATTGGTACGAGCCAGGATTTGAATCCATGACCTCCGGATTGAAAGTCAAACGTCTAAACCACTGAGAACTAGACTTAGCACTGAGCCACCACCGCTCATAAAACAAATAAATAAATAAATATCTTGGGACATCTTACACAAATCGACCTAGTCCCACCACGGTAAGCTCAATTAAGGCTTGTGATGTGGGTACCAGGCGACGATATACATAATAGATAGATACATATTATATACAATCTTAATTGTTTGCGCAAAATACTTATGTAAATGGAAAACCTGTACTTAGGTTACCTACGAGACAGGCACAGCCTAGTGTAGGAACCAGCGTCACTCAATGTTTGTACCAATGTGTATAAGTTTTGTGTAAATAAATTATTATTATTATTATTATATTATTACATATATTATAAATACATAGACAGCCATGACCAAGGAACAAACATTTGTGATAAATAAATACACAAATAATGGCCTCGCCGGGATTCGAACCCGGAACCTCCAGCTTTGTAGGCAGGGTCACTACCAACTAGGCTACGGAGGCTGACATGCCGAAACAAGAAAAATGTAAAGAAACCTAAAAACTTGCATGTTCCGTAATCACACACTTTTAGAGCATTGATTTCATACAGGTAGAGTTTGTCGTAGGCCACCTGACTACGTAGGAAACATATGCCTTAACCTAGCCCTTGACGGCCCCCGACCCCGCGGAAGACCAAAGAAGCGATGGCTAGATGTCGTGAAGGCTAGCATGAGTGTGAATGGGCTTACAGTAGAAGATGCCCAGGATCGCACAAAGTGGAGGAAATGTAGCAGGAAAGCGGACCCTGGCACAGGCCGGGATAACGCTAGGTAGAAGAAGAAGAAGAAGAGTGAAACCGAAATAAATCTACCTTCCACAGGAACTTGGGAGCGAAATGACGTCTAGTGATTCAAGATTGGATTTGTTAGACTCATTTTAATAAGTACCAAATTAAATTTTGTTATCTTTTTTAAAGATCAAATCATTTATTAACAGAAATATAGTAACATAAAGGGTAATTTAAGAAAAATAAATAAATAAATAGTTATCACGCATGCACTGATGGAGATATTAGGTCAGGTAGAGGAAAGATTGGGTAGGGCTGCGCCGTCGCTTAGGCCAAAGAAGTTTTTGATGGAGTTAAATTTGTGGCGCGTACCCCGAATACACATGCTTGTAGCACGGAGTATGGAAATTATAATTTTCGATCTAAGCCAGCCCATTACTACGCTGAGGGATCTGTCCCAACGATCAGCGATTGCTTCGCCGAGATGTTTCACGAAAGCGGACATCTGAGGTGCGAATATCCCATCCACGGATGTTACAAGGGGAGTAAATGTCGCATGCCGTTTTTCACAAGAGTTCAAATATTTTCGTTTCTTTTCCTCTTCGGCGGATTTAAGTACGGCTGCTACCGGACGTGAGATGTAAGAGGGAGTGTCAGTGTCTACGACACGGATATCAAATAAGACCTCCCTCTGTGCATCCCAAACGCGACGGCAGCAAAGGTCTCCCCGAAGTCCGCAGTCACCTTCCGTGATGAGGGGTTCTTTGACTACATTCCCCCAGGCGTGCTGACATAGCTCACAAAATAAGTCCCGGATTTCGTTGTGACGGCGTGTAATTAATCCGCCAGTTTTACAGCAGAGAGCGTGGTCCACGTCAAAAACATCATTGCCGCAGCCGTCACATGATTTAGGCATGGAGATAGGTGTTCTGTGGTATCTTAGTGCCAATGCATCTCTGAATTCCATTGGGGATAGGTCAAAGTGGTCTTTTCTTGTAGGGATAACCGAGAGCCAAGTAGACGATTTAGTTTTAGTTTTCGTGAAAATTGAACGTTCGACTGCTCGTTTTTTGTTAGGAGAAAGTTTGTTTAAAATAGAGTCCAAAGTTACATCATCTTGAGAATTTTTAATTTTCCGGCATTCCTTTCTTGAATGTCCGAGGGACATGTGATGTTGAGTGAGGTCCAGTTCATTATTTTCAATTAAGGCGGATGAGAGGATTGAACAGCCATTTTTTGAGGTTTCATAATTTAAGTTTGTCATTTTAGAAAGTGCGGGGATGGCTAGACCGCCTTTGTGTACAGGTAAAGAAAATAAGTCCGCTTCTAGTGAAGTTATCTCACCACCTAGTAGGTTTGGTAGAAAACTGGTGCGTAAAATATTTGTTAAACAATCAAAGGATAGATTAGCATTTTCTAATACTCTTAGTAGAAAAGTCCATTTGAATTGGGCGGCTTTAGTGAGAACGATGTAGGCAGCTTGTGGCGAGTCTTTGCAAATCTCAGAGAGCTTTTCTATTATGGAAGTCCAGTTTTCGATTTTATTGTTGACAAAGTTTTCTTTACCTTCGCCAATGTAGCTGCCGAGGAAGCGTGTGCCGGTTGTTATGGTAATGTTAACTCCTTTGAATAACCAAATTAAATGGCCTTAAAAAGTACACTCGGCGTTAAAAGCTTACATTAATCTGTGTCTGAGAGCCAGACTCGCCTAAGCCTATGGAAAAGTTCACTCCATTACCTATACAACGTGCCCGTGAGGAAAGGGAAAAATTTTAACAGCATATTCGTGAGACTGAGAAGCAAAAAATGTTAAAGTGAGTTTTGGTAAAATATGAAAAAATAAATTTTTTTTTTGGTTTTTTTTTATGTTTTGAATGCCTCAATACACAAAAAAGGAATTTATTAATGAAACTATCGCAAAAAACGTTTTCCATTTTCAGGTAATTAAAGATGTTCTTGTTAATTTGATGTCTGTCAATTAAGTAAGATAAGACAACATGGTAACAAAATCGTTGCCTAAAATGCGTTTATCATAGCGTAACGGGCTAAAACGGTTTTAGGAATAAATTAAATTTTCTCTTAAAATAGACTCTATCCAGAAAACTTCATATGACATTTTTAACTTCAAATTTAGTCAGAAATCCGCTGTTGATTTTTTCCCCTTCCTCATGGGCACCATGTATAATTAATTGCGTGACGCTTATAAATATCCTACAATCACCAAGTGACAAAAAGTCGACTCAAACCGGATTTCTTTGAGATCCCATTAATCATTATAATTACAATAAAAAATATTTTTTTTTGTTAATACGTCTGATTAGCTTGGTGTGAAATTTTAAAACAAATTGTCATCTTATGTATAAGTCCTACTGGTAGGACCGTGGTATGCTATGACTTTACAGCAGCAGTTGAAGAAGCTGGGTCTGAATCACCAAGTTAATTATTACTACAGGAAGGACTTTGGGCCTTAGGAGATTAATTAATGCCAACGGGACTATATCGGGGTTATACTTGTATGATTAAATTTAATATTTTGACAAATAGATTCACGATTCTCGGAAATATCGAGTAACATTATAAGAAAACAGTTAAATTGAGAACCTTTATTTTGTTTAAATCGGTGAATTTTTTTAGTGGAATCAACGAGTCGGGCTTTCAGGTACAACAATGAAATTCTTGACAAAAACATTTTTGTTTAGAGAAACGAAATTTAATGCTTATAAAAAGTCACTTTTAAAGTTCAAAAGTTTGTGACATTTCTACGAACTTACAATGTGTAGGAAGTATTTAATATTCTCATAAATGTTGTGTCGCGATAAGTAAAGAATTTTTCCTCATACACGTGTTGCCAGTAACGAAATTTCTTTTCAAACTCGTATCACAAACTTTCCGAACATGTATCACAAACAAATTTCTAGAGTTTGCCTTGAAAGTGATAATTTGTTGCTGAATACTATTCAGGAAGTTACGTGCCTGGTTCTTAAGGCAAAGGAAAATTATACACGCGACCAAATAACTTTTAGGGTTCCGTAGTAAATTTCACCATGTCCGTATGTCCGTCTTTTGTCTGTCTGTCTGCAGCATATTTAGCTCCTTGGCGTTAACACTATAGCCAACTTGGGGAACCTTGACCACTATGACAGCTGTCAGTTTCATACATTATCTGTCAAACATATCGCGTCTTGACAAGTAATGTATTGAACTGACAGCTGTCATAGGGATCAAGGTTCCCCGGGCCGGCTATAGAAATTTGGTATAGGTATACTCGTACTCTTACATATTTATCACGACGAAAAAGTGGTAGGATAAAATATTTTTAAAAAATTTATGAAATGAGGATGTTTTTATTTTATTTTGATGTAATCCTTTAGTGCGGTATCGTTGAATTAGAGGTCTGTAAAAAATATTAAGTGTTCCAAAATAAAGTTTCTTCTAAAGTAAAGTCTTCGAAGATGCTACAGAATAAACTTTGAATCTGTTGGTCCAATAAGAATGAAAAAAATCATGAATACTTATATAATACTTATAAAATATATACTTAGCTTATAGAATACTTTAAATAAAATAAAACTATTTCGAACGTAATCGGCCCAGCCGTTTTTGAATAACTACGGAACCGGCTGGTTTTTTTTTATTTCCTTCTTCGGTAGATACATAAATTCTTTGTTAATGGAGTAATTCACAACATTTCATAGTTTTTAGTCCTAGTTTTATTGTCTGTTTTGAAAGAACTCAATATTAAAAGATACACGTATTTTTTTATTTTTCAAAAATATTGCTATTTTAGTGCGAAAACCCTTTTTTATTACTACTTCGAGCAGAAAGAGCGTAAGATACAAACGTCACAAATCAGCTAAATGACATCACAAGTGATGTTTCATACACGTAAGAAAACGACTAAAAACGGTAACAAGTGTCAAATGTCACTGCCAAACACCAGTGACATTATTTTTAAGATTTTTACCAAAAATATTGCGAATTAAAAAAATATATATTTTTGTGATCTACATGCGTACATCTCGAAATGGTTTTCGATTTAGGGACATCGAAAATTTTGAAACGTTGTCAATTAAATGGTACGATGTTGTTACTTGCTTAAAATATTGAGTACTGCATAAAGAGTATCAAAGATTGGGCTATTTCGAGGTTTTCTAAAATACCGGTTTCGATCCCTGCCCCGTATGGATACGAAACAGCCATGAACGAAATCCACACACCAGTTTTAATTACCGAGATTCTGTTTTGTTTCGGGCTATTTTTAGTGGTCTGTTAAGGAATCTGTACCAAATGAGAAAATTCCCAGTTTTTCGGGGAATGTTAATAAGGCATTCCAAGGGAAATGGGGTAACAGGGGTTATGCCCAGGTTGATCGGTATTTCTTATCAGGCTATCGTGTAATTTATTAGTGTCAGTTTCTGTAGTTTGGGTGTTAATGACCATGCCTGCGAGGCTGGAGGTTCCAGATTCCATTCCCGAAGAACTATGCGACATCATCATCATATCAGCCGAAAGACGTCCACTGCTGAACATAGGCCTCCCCCAAAGATTGCCACAATGACCGGTCCAGTGCCATCTGCATCCAGCGGCCTCCTGCGAGCTTCACCAGGTCATCAGTCCACCTTGTGAGGGGCCTACCCACGCTGCGCCTTCCGGTATGTGGCCGCCACTCGAGAACCTTCCCGCCCCAATGGCCATCGGTTCTACGCGCTATGTGCCCCGCCCACTGCCACTTCAGTTTAGCGATAGAATTTGACTAAACGAAGGCAATGACACGAATTTAGATTTTTGTGGTAACAGTGACCTTAAAGGGTCACGGGAATCGGTTTTAACGGAATTTCCCTATAATTTAGGCACGATCCCATTTCGACGTGATGAGCCGGCGGCAACATTAATCCCGTTTTTCGACGTCTATTCACGTTCGACCCATTAATGTCTTAATGCCATTGAACTAGATAGGAGACTGGTTATAATAATATATAGGTACAGGAGAAGGTTAAACTAAATAATCACCAAATTAAAATTTAAGAAACCGACTTCAACCGATTTCTCCAATATCCCGGATTTTCCATCATTGGTTTCCTCAAATCTTACTTTCTGAATGCAATTCTTGTAAATGAATGAAAATTACCAAAAGTGCCATACATGTACCCATAACATTTGAAGAGATCCCTCGATTTCTCCAAGATCCCATCATCAGACACCAATTTGGTACCAACGGGACCATCTCGGGGTAATACATGTTCGATCACAACAAAAAAATCGGTTCACGATTCTCGGAGATATCGGGTAACATCACATCATCAGCCTATGTTAGTCCACTGCGCTGGACGTAGGCCTCTCCTATTAACTATGCGTATAGACGCATTAGGTGGTAAATGCCCATAATCGCCACGCTGGGCAAGCGGATTGGCGATCGCAGTAATGTGTCCACTATGATGACGCTGCTGCCCATCGGGTAACATACAAACAAAAAACAATTCAGTCGAATTGAGAACCTCCTCCTTTTTTGAAGTCGGTTAAAAAGAAATCAATTTTCATAAATATTATGTTCTGGAGGGCTACCACGATCGGGGGGATACCACGGGTGAATGAAATTCAGCTTAGGATCGATTCCAAAAAAATGTAATGGTACAATACATAATTAAAGACCTTTACGTAAACAAAATTTAACGTGATAATTTGCGTTCAAGTCGTCCAGCCATCTCCTTGGTCTGTCAATGCCAACAGTTTCCTATCTTAATTGTCTCATCTTGTAGTATAATTTGTTAATTACCAATGAAGCAATATCTTTTAAATAATAAATAGTTTGTATGACTGACTCTCGTAACACAATTGACGCGATCATGATTTTTGTATTGATTTTGTTTTCAACTAACAAACTCCTCTCCCAAAACACATGACAATACTTTATGTACACATGCAAAGTATCTTGATTCAAATAAATATTCTCACATCTTCTGACATGTTGCGCACTAGTACCTACTTCCACCTTACTTCGACGTTCCTGTCGTATCTGTTACTACTACTTACAGTTTCCTATCTTATTTGTCTTGTCTTTTAGTATTATTTGTGATATACAATATATATATATATTTAGAACAAAAATTTATGTAAGTACATACATTAAATCTAACTAAGTCTAAGATTGGCCCTTGTGGCATTGTACCGAGGATGCTGGCGGCATTTCCTCGTTGTATCGTAACTTACTGATGCGTTGTGTCAACTAGGGCTCACGGTACACGTGTAAACCGCCAAACCGGATACCCGTGTTCTTAAGCCCGACGGTACTAAGAACCCGAATTACACGAACCCGCCGGGTACCCGTGTCCGTGTCCAATACACGGATACCGTTTACACGAAACCGCGTGCTACCCGGGTACCCGGGTACTTAAGACCGAACCGAACGGGTTCGAAATAATTTGAGCAAATGCAAATAAGGTATATTATTGAATGTAACCTGCAGCTTCGTTCAACACTACAAAACATACGTGTTCGGGAAAGGTCAGCCGACATAACTTTTTTTTGTTTTTATAATTTTCGACTCTATCTGTTACGCAATAAGGTCTATTTGACACAATTAACCTTCCGCTTATCTATCCATTTGTACTATAGCTCTTAAGTCTCACGACCCATCCTTCGGTACAAACCCCCTTTACCCTTAAAAAGCAGACTTTCTATGCATACACGGCTTCTCGTCAAGAACGTCCCCGAACCCGCGGGTAATTAAGGTCCGTGTAAATAATACCCGTGTACCCGTGCAGACGTGTATTATTTACACGGACTTTAATTACCCGTGTAAATCGGGCCAGAAACCCGTGTACGTGTAACACGAACACGGGTATGAGAAACGTTGACACGAAACCCGGACACGACCGCGAGCCCTAGTGTCAACCATCTGGTTGGATGGTTGGTTTCGCGATCTCAGCAAACAATATGCGTGCGCTGGGGCCCCATGAACCTAAAGTTTCTACGCCAAACGGTACAAATCGTACTCTTTGCCAAGGCCCTTATATTTATTACGTATTATTTGTTAATATCCAATTATACCCGCTGTACTTTTCACTTGTCAGACAGCTTACAAACTTGAGAAATAACCTCATTAGTGCCTTTACAAAGGCGCGTTTAATCATCACGAAATATCCTTTAAAACGCCTCCCTGTGCGCATTTCAACACAATGAAATGTATTTTCAACGGGAACAAACGAAAATAATAATTAAACAAAGCTATGATAGAACTTTGAACAGTCAATAAAACAATAATGAAAATTTGATAGCTTCTTCAAAGTAGGCTAATATTATTCAGTAAGTCCAATACGGGCGTTAAACAAACCAGGCTTAAGATTTATTACTTAAGTGTTATCATTAATTATTTAAAAATATAGTTTATTAAAAATACATTATTATCATGAGTCATGAGCTGACATTATTATATAAGGCAAATATTTTTTGGCGTATGATTGAAATACGGATACAAAATAAATTCGCGTAAACTCAGCAACTCATGATAAGCACACAGAATTCAGAATAGCTTCTAGATAGTTCCACGAGAGTTGAGGTCACGCACACATCAACATGTCATGTAAACACACGGGGAATTTGAAACTAGTGTTCTTTTTTTGTACTGACAGCAAACCCAATTGCAATTTGCAACTGTACGACCAAAAAGTTTGTTCAAGTGATTTGCTTCAATATTTCGACGGAAGTCATTCATTCATTCACTACATTTTTGCAATTAGTTCTTCATTTGAATGTGTGTGTAATCATTCACCTCATTTCTGGTGAAATTACCTATAGGTACTAGATGAAATCGTAGCTTTACTACATAAAGCACGCGTTGAACGGCAAAAGAGAATGATTAATGTACCTTTCCGTACCTCGTCAGTGACGATGTGAGCTTCCTAGAGGCATATTGATTGTCAGTGTGACAACGTACGACGTGGCATATAAATCAAATTCTTCGGGTGTCAACACAATTTCACTCAATTTTCAACCGAATCGTAAGAAGGAGGTTCTCAATTCGACTGTATGGTTTTTAAATCTCTGTTATCTCAGAAATTCCGACGGGGATTAAGATGATTTTTTTTAAGCTGATGGTTACCGATTTAGTCTAGTTCTGACAATGGCACCCATGAGAAAACCATATAAGTCTTAAATTTGCATTAAAGCATGTGCACTGCGACTATACTACACTTCTATGTTATTCTAAACTTTTAATAACATAATTTGCATGGCTTTTTAAAGCCTAAATGTGTTTAGCGCTATAATTATTATGTATCAACACCATTGTACCACATTTAATGGCAAATAAATATATTATATATATTATTATTATTATATACAGGGCGTCTCAAAGTTATGGGACATGAAGTACCTTAAATATCGTAGATAGGATATTTTGCTGAAAGAAGACTTTATTTTATTTTGAAAATTAAATAATACTGCATTCAAAAATTTTCCAAAACAATTTTGCTTTTTCTGGGCATCGAACCTACTTTAATACGAAAAAATTTTTTTTCGTTATTTTATGATTCCATTCGAAATAATGGATAAAAAATAAAAACATTTCTTAAGAAACCTAGTATCTAAAACTAAAACAATAACCAAAAAAGTTTGGTTAAAATTTTGAAAAAAAAGTAGTTGGTTCGATTTCCGGGTGAAGCATGTAATTTTTTGAAAAAGTGTGAATTCAGAATTACTAAATATTGAAAATAACATAAAGTCTTCTTTCAGCAAAATACACTATCTACGATATTTAAGGTACTTCACCTTCATGTCCCATAACTTTGGGACGTCCTGTATAACATGGACGTCTACTGCCAGCTCTTAAATGCCCCCTAAATGAATTGTTCAATTGTGCCAAGATGGGCAGGACATAGCGCTTTTTTTAACATCGCACATATTTCGGCGCACATCTTCGACAAATGTTTATAGAATATATTCTACCAATCAAAGCTTTGATGGACCAATCACAACTATTTTTAAATGGCGGTTTAAATTTTTTATAGGTTGACGTTGAAATTCATTGCCGTGATGCATTAAAGACATGACATTTGTCAACTAAAATTCAGGACTGTTTTTGAAAGGCAATTTAGTATGGCGTGCGGCTTCCATGTTTTATTTGTTCGTAGCATGTGCACGACAAATCGACAATATCTCAATATCACGTCAACAGAGTTCGATAGTTTCTTTGTTGACGAACTTCAAAATAAAACCCAGTTGGTCCCGTTGGCACCAAGTTGGGGGCTAAATGGGCTGATGAAGGGATCTTGAAGAAATCGATTGAAATTAGTTTTTTGAAACTTTTCATTCGGTGATTATTAACAAAATGGGAAAGCAGTACCTCACGCAATTGGCACTAAAAATTATGTAAACACACACTTATCACTTCAAATAGTAAATAAATATAATATAATGTTTTTTAATGTATAGCCTGCAGCGCGCCGTCAACAAGAAATTATACACAAAGCTTGATAACGGAAAACTAAACACACAAAATGTCACTTTCAGATAGCCTAAGCTTTCATTACCAAGCACTAAAAGACCAAAATAAACCATCCATATAATTATTATAATTCTGATAATACATGTTAATTAAATCTCTAACATATCGGAGCCCAACTCAACGTATGTAGATAAGATAGCATGATAATAGGTTACATAAGTGCGTAAGCTCATAAGTCTCTGTAAAGTTACATGTTTTATGTTGCCGCTTACTTACTATAATGTTTGAACTAAAAAATAACACTTCGTGTTTTTTTTAATTATGTTAAAAGTGGTATTTTACATTTTCAATTTAAATTTCTGTAAAAAAAAAACTTTTATGAAACAGAAACTTTTATTATGTTTTGTTAAATTGTTAACACGTTACTTTAATTAAATAAAATAAAGAATAGTACGTTTATCGCTTAACTTCGTCAAAAATTTGCAGTTCATTTTAAATTTTGGGTATTTTGGCCAGAAACACCAAAAAATTTATCTAAAAAAAATTATTCAGACTTCGTCAAAGGCAATAATGACTTAAATGGTTCTAAATGGTATATACTTACCTTAAAGCTTTGCATCGGTCTTCCAATCACCCTGTATTTACAGTAGAAATTATTTCCATAATACTTAACCAATTTCAGATTTTAAAAAGTTTTTGGCTAAATTACATTTTCAGTACGGATGGTTAATTTTTTACGAGATAGCGTGAGAAGTGGTTCGTTTTTTGTCAGGTAGAAACTTTGGAGGGCCCTCAGCTGTATTAAAAAACGTCGTACAAGACACGTGCAAAAAGGAAATTCATTACTCGTGTCAATTTAAAACATCGCCACTCGTTTCGAATTCCATGTTTTTCGCATTCGTGTCGTGTCTAATGTACTATTTTAGTAGATACAGATGGTGCTTTTTTTACGCGCTAGTACAAGAAGTGGTTCATTTTTTATTAGGTCGAAACTTCAAAAGGCCATTAGCTAACTATGCTAAAAAACGTAAATTAAACAAAATGCGAAACTAACGTGTCGATTTGAAACACTCCCTTCGGTCGTTTTTAATTTATCGCCACTCGTTTCGAACTTGATATTTTTCGTAATATTTTCTAATAACGCATGTTACGAGTGATTTCTATTTTAGATAGATCACGGATTATGTTTATGATCGGTAACACACTTTACACGCAATTGTTTTTGTTATGTGACGAAGGTAAACAACTGAGCTCTCAGCCCACCTGATGGAAAGCAGGAACTGAGGCCCATGGACATAGTGACCAAAAATCGCCTAAGCGCTGCCTACCCTCAGGACTTAGATGGATTACTTCTACCTATGCCAGTAATGACACCGGCTATCTTACCCCCAAACCGAAACACAGCAAGTGCAAACACTGCTTTTTAGCGGCAGGTTAACGGGTAAGACGGTGGTAGCTATCCCGACCCTGCACGAGATCCTACCACCAGCGAAAATCCCTCCTCTATACCTAGCAACTCTATAGCATCAAAGTGAGGCGTCTTTACTAACGGCCTGGTCACGACATTGGTCTAATGCCCCGGCCACGACATTGGTCTAATGCCCCGGCCACGACATTGGTCTAAGACGACCAGCGGCGAGCGAGATGCCGATGGATACGAGAGGGAGCACTATACGTTTTCCGCTAAGCCGGTCGCCTTAGACCAATGTCGCAGCATAAGCCGATCACATGTTGGTACAGAACCTTTAACACGAGTACGACTCGCGCTTCACCGCATTTATATGAAAGGGATGAAAACCTTTATCCGTCTCCTGTTTTGTAATATCGTCATCCAAGCCATTATGTTAAGTGATTGATTTTTTAACAATATTGTGTTTGATACGGACCTATCGATGCGGAGAAGGGATCAAACGGGGAAGATTTAACACAAATTTATAAATTGGTGAGACTCATCACAACTGGGATTTAAATAAATGAAATACATCACATCATCAGCCTATGATAGTCCACTGCTGGACGTAGGCCTCTCCTATTAACTATGCGTAAAGACGCATTAGGAGGTAAATGCCCATAATTGCCACGCTGGGCAAGCGGATTGGCAGGAATGTGTCCACTGTGATGACGCTGCTGCCCATCATCGATCTTTTATCAAATAATGGTCAGTGACATTCAATCCCTTAGTCGACTCTTACGACACCCGCAGGAGGAGTTGGGTTGGTGACAAATGTATTCTTACTGCCGTCACCACATGGCCAATAAATACATGTAAATAAAAAAAAATATTCTAACTCTAAAATTAAACAATGTGCTTGAAAGGAAACCACATATCTACTTACGAATACGTATTTCTTAGGCCAAGGGAAGGCAAAATGCTAAATGAGTTTAGGAGAAAATCACAAAAACTTTTTAAAGACAATGTTATTTTTAGTATTATTAGACAATTAATTAATAAAATTAAAATTTATGTGACGATCTTCACTTTTGAGATGATGATATGTACAAAGATGATGTTCAGTGAGATTTAGAGAAAATCGCTAAAATAGTACATTACGATATGTACAAGTGCGACAAAAATGAAGTCCGAATCGAGTGGCGATAAATGTTTTAAATACGAGTTGCGAATTTCCTTTTCGCACGAGTATCGTACGACGTTTTTTGGGCCCTGCAAAGTTTTGACCTGACAAGAAATGTACAGTCTCTCGGGCTAGCGGACAAAAAGGACCACCCTTGCTGAAAAAGTTTTAAAATCCAATTGTTGAAATTCTTTTGTAATTTATTAGTACCTACTCAAAAATAAAATGTTTTTTTTTTAATTATCTCCGTGGCAAGGCGAAATTCAGAAAAAAAAAAAATAGTATTTTAGTTTTTTTTAATTATGTGGAATGAATTCAAATATTTTTTAAACACACAATTAAATAAAAAATAAAAACACATTTCAATCGTTTCCCCCTACCCCTCGTGTCATTCCTGGTGCAAAAGTGCCCATAACGCTAGCAGCGTTGCCGCGTTGTATAACAATAGAGAGCTTTTGCACCAGAAACGACTCGGAGCGAGGGTCTTCCCCATTCTGCCTGAGTCGACGTCCAATTTCGCGTATAAACGCCATAGCTTCCGCCCCCCAACAGCCCGCCGTTTCCACTGCCATAGGGACGAAAATGTACCCCTTGTTTACTTGAATCAATTATTATAAATACGCGATATAATCCACCATAGTTTTATTTCATGATTACCCATCGCGGTAACTGATAAAAATATTTTTCATCACACTTGCTTTCTAAGCGCGCGATTGCTTGCATGCATCGTGGGAGTAATATATTTGTCTTAAAAACATTGTATGTATCACGGTCGGTAAAAGGCATACTAACTCGAGTCACACAATGTACTAGTGCGACATCATTGCAAGCACCTTGTATAAGTCAAGAATTAACGGAAACTGAAAAATAAATATGTTTTAACTGCTTAGGAAATCAGAAATTTTAGTTTTTTACTTTAAAAAGGTTTCAATATATTGTTGTTGTTTTTTAAACTGTTTACGCTCGCGAATTGATTCATTTTGCTAGCAGAAAAAACGGTACAATTTAGGTACTTAACTTACCTACTGAAATTAATATTTGATATTCAATTGATTCTACTTGATAAATCTATACTGTTTCTCTAAGTCCAATGCGGGTTAGACCGTCTATCCGGAAAGTCCGTCTACCAACTGATTTCCACCCCTAACTCAACAATATAAGACGCATTAAGACGGACTTTCCTTACTATAAAATATGCCTAATATGACTTGTCCAAATTGACCTTATTTTCTTTTTTAAAGAGCGCTAAGCGTTTTAAAAATGTTGTTCCTCATATTTAAATACCTAATATTTAACGGAACGGGGCAAGTCGATTGCAAAATACTTGTACATAGTTGAGAGCCTTTACTGAAAACCAAATTTAACGTTATAATTTTTGTCTTACGTAGTAAAATTTTGACTACTGTCAAAATTGTTAGACATAGAACACTATAATTAGTATTACTTACTTTCGTAACACAGTTGATCATTATTTTTGCGTTTTTTTTTTATTAATGCCTTAAACTATGTACATATTTATTTTCAATTGACCCCCGGAACTTTTCCGTTTCTGAAAAAAGTAATATATGTAAATTAAACATTATTTCCGCCCTAATCATGAACATTTAATTGTTTTTAAACTACTTCTTTCATATATTTTAAGTACAAACAATTATATGCGAATTGCTCTTAAGCTCAATAAAAAAAAAAACATCAAAAAATCCAAATAGCAACTTAATTTACTACTTACCAGTATTCGAAACACAAAACAAGTATCAAATACACAATTGTCACAAACTTTCCCGCTTTTCGTCACTCGTAAGCACAAGCAATACGCCCGCCCGTCTAAAGAGAACTGCCTATCGGAGGACCGTCTGCCAAACCGTGTACAGAAGTACAGAATACCAACCCGGCTAGTATAACTTGACCTTCGGGTGTTCGCAGTTCATACGTGTCCCGATATCATACTGATTTGTACATTTGAGATGGTTTGAGTCGAACTTTTGGTAAGTGAATTGTAATATAAAAGCTACGTTCAGCTTTAAACGGAGAGTCCGTATGAGTTTAAGAGGATACAAGACCAGTGGATTATTTCACCATAATTACAAGTGTGACAATTGTAAAATATCACTTTTACTGACGTCACAGGCCTCCGTAGGCGGCGGCTCTCGCTTACTATCGGACGGTTCATGTGCTTGTTTGCCACCAACACAAAATTATTAATAACAACGTTTTTATATCGTTAATAAACTACTATTTATTTTCCGAAACCCGTGACAATTGTCGCAAGGTTTAGTACAATTTTCATTAAATCTTGACATGAGGTTCGGCTTATGTCGGAATTTGGCTACAATTGTCGTGTATTTTGTGACAATTGTAATTTTGCTACGCAAAAAAGTAGTTATTTACTGCTGATTTATTAAAGTTCCTGCACTACATTGTATGTTGGTGGCAAACAAACGCACGGCCCTTCCGATGGTTAGTGGTACCTGTAGCTTATAGATGCCCCCAATTGCAGAAACAAGAAAATTTACATTTACAATTGTAGCACTAAACTTGCCAAGGTGGTGAAATTAGGGCTAGTAGGCTGAGCACAGGATTAGTGCGACAATATCGCCGCGAGGCTATCCCTCTTTTATTCATATAGTTAGTAAAAGATGGAAAATCTATCTCGCGGCGACATACTGACATACCGATCTAGTGCTAAGCATAGGTACTGAAGGTGTAGGGTTGCATCTCTCTCGCACTTGTTAATTCGAACGTAAGTGTGACAGAGGACAACTGAGCAGTCCCATCGGTACTATTATTTGTACAAGTGCATATACAAATCATGAATTCATTCCTACTTTGCCCATTCATCAGGTCAACCGCGAACTTCAAAGTTCGGAAACTTGGATCATCCATTTCTGTCACACTAATGACACATTTATTGGAGTGACAGAGACAAATTCTTGAAGTTTATGATTTCGAAGATCGCGGTCGTAGGGCGATTTCGTAACTGGGTAATATGTTATAGTGCTCCCAAATTGGAGTTATAGGTTATATTAACATCGATTATCTCTTTCTGACACTTTAGTTTTGCTTATTCTTGTCCTTGTTACACCATGATTCATTATAACGTTATAATACCTAGCTGATTGTAACATCCAATGTAGAATAAAAATAAATAATGCACCACTAAAGGTGCATTTAGACCAAACGAACATTCGCTTATTCTATCCCCCAATCTACGAAATCAACGAATTTCAACGAATCACGTTTTGTGTAAA
>JALPQI010008787.1:0-45626 GCA_025490895.1 Thaumatotibia leucotreta
GGATTGCCTCTATCTATGCCAGTAATTACACCGGCAATCTTACCCCCAAACCGAAACACAGCAATGCAAACACTGCTATTTAGCAGCACGTTAACAGGTAAGACGGTGGAGCTATCCGGGTGGACCCTGCACGAGGTCCTACCACCACATAAAACCACTGCATATCCGTTTCCACGTAACTAAAATAAAATGGACTGTGCAGTGCACCAGCAACGTCCATTTATTATGTCTTGTTATGTAACCATTGCACCAACCATTATCAGTTCCCGATTCAGAGGGCGAAAACAATGGCCGGGCGAAGCTTGCTTGATAACTATGTTAACGCTGAATATTCATTCAAAACTTAACAGTAGGCACATGGATATAAATACAAGATTCTATTTCGGATAAAAATGTGAACAGCAATTGAAACTTTATTCCATGAAAATTTATAAACAATTTCTAAATTTTAATATCCTCTACGCAAAAAATGTATTGTAAGGAGTTTAAAAACTTAAAAGCAGCCTTATCAATTGTATAATTTGTACCCAAATATAAAACAACAAAACAGCAAGGCATGGTTCATCGTCGACACGCTGGTCTACTACCGCGAAAATCAAAATTCGTAAATTTCGAGGATTTTTCTCTGTCACTCAAACAAAGGCGTCATTAGAGCGAGAGAGACAAATCCTCGTAATACACGATTTTCGTTTTTCGCGGTAGGGCCGCGCGCTGTTACCGCGTTCTATCTCAACGATGCCGATGGCGCCATCTTTTAGTATAAATTCGTAGTTCACTTCAAGAAGAAAGAAGGCGGAGGCGGCGGCGGCGCTTACGAATATACAAGCAATTATAACACTTAAGTACATTACAATTACCATTATCTTATCATATCCTTTACAATACTACACAAAGTCTTATAGAATGTTATGCAACATCTCTATATTTTATTCTTTTAATTCTAAGTCGTCTTCTCTTGCTACGCCCAACAAGTTCACACTAAGTTTAAGTAATTAAATAGCTGTAAAAACTTTATTGTCAAATAGTACTACATTGTAATCTGTGTGGAAGCAATAAATGATTTAGTATTGAGTATTTAAATTATTTCCTGTAAATTTTTGACATAGATATTGTCATTAGGTATTCCTTAAGCCTTCTTTTAATGCTAAACTGAATAAGTCGGAAGCATTACATTTTCATATAATAATGTATACGGAAACATACAACATATACTCGTAATATTATCAAAGCTTAGCGTTGCGTACATGTATTACGTTCCTGACAACAT
Source organism: Thaumatotibia leucotreta (assembly GCA_025490895.1). Classification (NCBI taxonomy): domain Eukaryota; kingdom Metazoa; phylum Arthropoda; class Insecta; order Lepidoptera; family Tortricidae; genus Thaumatotibia; species Thaumatotibia leucotreta. The sequence goes on from JALPQI010008787.1 coordinate 1,268, forward strand.
TCAAGATGTCTTTTGAGTACCGACTTGAGTTAATCTTCCCTTTGAAACATGTAAGGGAATATGTGATTGTTGTGAACAGGGAAGTTTTTTTAATCATGAATTATTGATGGATGAGCGACGTTGGAGAGATGACATACTAATTTTAGAATGAGTTAGTAATTTATGATGGAGTTCTGGTTCCTACGTGAAATAGTACACCAAACGAAGGAAACTCAGAGGAAAAAACTCGTGTATAAGCGAATTTTGGCATACTTGTAGGGAATGGTGTTTTAAACCACATACTAAAAGTACTGGTGGTTAGGGGTGGAGCTAACGGGGGGAGGGGGGTGTAAAGGTCCTTATTTTTAATTTTTCGTAAATACCACGTAAACTGTGGCTTATAGTAAAAAAACCGGCCAAGTGCGAGTCGGACTCGCGCGCGAAGGGTTCCGTACCATTATCAATTTATTACTTAAAAATACAGTTAAATCAACCTACCTCAAAAACTATAGGAGATAATTTAATCAAACCAAAAATCGTTGATAGAGTTTATTAATGTGCATAACATATATTTTTTTTTGAATTTTATATCCCGTAGTTTAAAAAATAGAGGGGGGGGACACATTTTTCAGACTTTGAGAGCTGATATCTCGAAAACGATTTGCTTAAATAAAAATGAGATGTATAAACCTTCATATCATTTTCAAAGACCTTTCGATTAATACCCCACACGTTTATATACAACTAAATAAAATTTTCTGTCCCTCAGTTACATGTATGGAGGGCCCCCACCCCAATGTTTTTTTTTACAATTTAGTATCATAATCCTGTAGCGGTTCATACAATACATATCCTTACCAAATTTCGCTACTGTAGCATTTATAGTTTCCGAGTAAATCGACTGTGACAGACGGACAGACGGACAGACGGACATGACGAATCTATAAGGGTTCCGTTTTTGCCATTTTGGCTACGGAACCCTAAAAACGGTCTACTACATAAGTCGGCTGCCCTATGCAGAAATCAAGTATCTGTGTTTTGTCAAATTTTACAGGAGAGCGAAAAAACGTTTTTTTTAGACTAGTTAAATTATAGCATTTATAATAGCCGTTTTTTATTATGCAAGATACCATTAATAGTGTACTATATTTATTTTTTCAAAATTATGAGCACAACCATTTTAAAACGCAAAAACAGGTTTCTGCATAGAATGCGATAGTATAATTTTAAAGCTTTTCTACAAAGAAACAAGTATCTGTTTATATTTTAGTGCTTTGGTAGGGTTCTTGTTGATAAGTTTATAAAAACAAGCATGTTTTATACTACGTTTTAGATGCCTATAATTTAGTGTATGTCATGCTCGTGTAAAATATATTATTTCAGTATTAATGCAGTGGGTATTGGAGTATTTCATAGAAAACAAGGTCCTGTTCTGTTTGAATGCAAGTTATTTTAAAATTCATGGGTGTATGAGTTTTTTTCTGGAACAATGTATTTCCGACAAAAATACTTGAACATTTAAATCAATTACTTAACTTGTAGGAAACTACTTACATACCTAACCAAAAAATAACTTCAAACCCGACAGTCCATGGATAAAAAATAAAAAGTTATAGTTTTGGTAAATTAATCTGCAAATCAACTTACAATATGTATATATATACTCGTATATGCATGCATATTTTTACTTACACCTGGTACAGAAAATAAAGATAAAGGTATCCATATACATCAACCTTATTCAAACATCTGTACTAATTAGTTCACATTTTGAGTGATTGTGAATTTTCTTGTTGTGCATTCAAAATAGTTGCTAATTATTTGGCATTAAAGGCACTTACTTTTCCAAAATCTCTTCTTTTTGCTGTTCTGACACCTCTACCTCTTGAGACATTGATTTGTAATGTAGTAATTCTTACACTAAATATTTTTCTGTAAGAAGTCCACTAATTTATATTTATTCATTAAAATTATTTGTATAAAATACAGTCCTATGTCCGTTTCTGAAGCACCCTTCCACCACGTTTTTCAATAACAAATTCTTTAAAGTGTAATATTCATTATTTTTCATCACATTTAGCTAGTGGTAGAAACTACCCCAATTCTCGTTACTCTAGTAATTATTTTTTAAACATATAGAAACTATCTGTTTTGCCCTATGGCGAGCATTTGAATAAAAATATTCTTTATATAAATCCTATTCTTTGCGTCTTTTCATTATGAATAATTTATACAGCAAGGAAAACACTTCAGTTATCAGATAATAAGCACTTAAATAACACTTCTCGTATACGACCTATGACTGACAAACGTATGAAAAAACAGGCATCCATTAGTTTAATTTAAAAAAGGTACCACAGGACAATTTCTACCCCAAATTTAAACAATTAAATATAAATATAAGGTTTTGGTATCCTTATAAAATGAAAATTTCTAAGCTAAAGTCAAGTAACTTAGCGATCTATATCAATATTTCTACGCTCAAGTCAAGTAACTTAGCGATCTATATCAATATTTCTACGTTGAAGTCAAGTAACTTAGCACTCTATATGAATTTCAAGTATCTTTCGCAAGATACTTGATTTCAAGATAGAATTAGTAGTACACCAAACGAAGGAATCTCAAAGGAAAAAACTCGTGTATAAGCGAATTTTGACATAGTTGTAGGGAATGGTGTTTTAAACCACATACTAAAAGTACTGGTGGTTAGGGGTGGAGCTAAGGGGGGGAGGGGGGTATAAAGGTCCTTATTTTTAATTTTTCGTAAATAACTCGTAAACCGTGGCTTATAGCAAAAAATGTTCTAATACATAAGTAATCTACATAAAATTCTCTACAAAAAAGATGTACGCATGTTTCCTCTGGGATCACTGTGTCATGAGATAAGAAAGCAAGAAGATGGACAATAAAGAAATAAACACTTTTGTTTAAGTAGGTATAGCACATACAGAATGCTCGCGAGCATTCCAAAAGATTTTAATGTTCAATTCCTGACCATATTTAGAGTCTTTAATGTTATGTAAAATTTCCTGGATTCGGCTTGGTTTCAGAGATAATCAACCTTTTTTTCGAAATAAGTTTTTCGACGTAACTCGTCATAAAACTTCTTTTTGATTGCAATGCTACCACAATGTGTTTTAATATTACCACACCTTTTGCCTGGCGATCAAAAAATGGGAATAGACTTGACGAAATAACCTGTCCCAATAAAAATATTCAAATAAATCATTTTAACAGATTGTTGTTATGATAAAAAGTACTGGAAATGTTAAAAAGTATTCAAAAAGTGTAAAAAAAAGAGAAAAAAAAAAATTTTTTTTTGGTGGTATTTGACATTCGGTGTCATAATCATTTTTGTTTATTTTGATATCTAGAATGCATACTTAAAATCTTTTGGAATGCTCGCGCCCGGGCGCGCCCTGTATACTTATTTGTAAAAATAAAATTCCTAATTATCTTCTAAATCTAAAATATTCTTATAATCATCGTCAAAAGATTTTAACCATGCATTCTAGACATCAAAACAAACAAAAAATATTATGAGATCTAATGTGAAATACCACCAAAAAAAAATTTTTTTTTTCTCTTTTTTTTACACTTTTTGAATACTTTTTTACATTTCCAGTACTTTTTATCATAACAACAATCTGTTAAAATTATTAATTTAAATTTTTTTTTTGGGACAGGTTATTTCTTCAAGTCTATTCCCATTTTTTTGATTGCCATGCAAAAGGTGTGGTAATATTAAAACACATTGTGGTAGCATTGCAATCAAAAAGAAGTTGTATGACGAGTTACGTCGAAAAACTTATTTCGAAAAAAAGGTTGATTATCTCTGAAACCAAGCCGAATCCAGGAAATTTTACATAACATTAAAGACTCTAAATATAGTCAGGAATTGAACATTAAAATCTTTTGGAATGCTCGCGAGCATCCTGTATGTGCTATACCTACTTAAACAAACGCGTTTATTTCTTTATTGTCCATCTTCTTGCTTTCTTATCTCATGACACAGTGATCCCAGAGGAAACATGCGTACATCTTTTTTGTAGAGAATTTTATGTAGATTACTTCTGTACTAGAACATTTTTTGCTATAAGCCACGGTTTACGAGTTATTTACGACAAATTAAAAATAAGGACCTTTACACCCCCCTCCCCCCCTTAGCTCCACCCCTAACCACCAGTACTTTTAGTATGTGGTTTAAAACACCATTTCCTACAACTATGCCAAAATTCGCTTATACACGAGTTATTTCCCCCGAGAGGCAGCTTTTGGTCTTCGTTAGGTGGGCTATAGGGTATATACTTGACTTTAGCGTAGAATACCCCGTTGAAAAAAGATACTTGGATTTTTGAAAGTTCTGTAACTACAAAACTATTCAGTAGTAAAAAATAAATAAAATACTGAAAAATGTATTTTAAAACAGTGAATCGAATGATGTAAAAAAATTTTTATTGATAAATTTAGACATACTTGATTTCTGCGTAGGGCAGCCGAAGTAATCTACATCAAATTCTCTACAAAAATGGTATACGCATGTTTCCTCTGGGATCAATATGTTATGAGATAAGAAAGCACGAAGATGGACACAATAGAAATAAACACATTTGTTTAAGTAGGTATGGCACATACAGAATGCTCGCGAGCATTCCAAAAGATTTGAATGCTCAATTCCTGACCATATTTAGAGTCTTTAATGTTAAATAAAATTTCCTGGATTCGGCTTGGTTTCAGAGATAATCAACCGTTTTTTCTAAATAAGTTTTTCGACGTTAGTCGACATAAAACTTCTTTTTGATTACAATGCTACCACAATGTGTTTTAATATTACCACACCTTTTGCCTGGCAATCAAAAAATGGAAATAAACTTGACAAAATAACCAGTCCCTAAAAAAAATATTAAAATAAATAATTTTTACAAATTGTTGTTATGATAAAAAGTACTGGAAATGTCAAAAAGTATTCAAAAAGTCTAAAATAAAAGAGAGAAAAAAATTTTTTTTTGGTGGTATTTGACATTAAGTCTCATAATATTTTTTGTTTATTTTGATATCTGGAATGCATACTTAAAATCTTTTGGAATGCTCGCGCCCGGGCGCGCCCTGTATGCTTATTTGTAAAAATTAATTTCCTAATTATCTTCTAAACCTAAAATATTCTCATAATCATCGTCAACAGATTTTTACTATGCATTCTAGACATCAAAACAAACAAAAATTATTATGAGACCTAATGTCAAATACCACCAAAAAAAAAATTTTTTTTTCTTTTTTTTTAGACTTTTTGCATACTTTTTAACATTTCCAGTACTTTTTATCACAACAACAATTTGTTGAAATTATTTATTTTGGGGGATGGCAAGATTTTGGCAATCTTTGGGGGAGGCCTATGTTCAGCAGTGGACGTCTTTCGGCTGATATGATGATGATGATTTATTTTAATAATTTTTTTAGGGACTGGTTATTTCGTCAAGTTTATTCCCATGTTTTGATTGCCAGGCAAAAGGTGTGGTAATATTAAAACACATTGTGGTAGCATTGTAATCAAAAAGAAGTTTTATGATGAGTTACGTCGAAAAACTTATTTCGAAAAAAAGGTTGATTATCTCTGAAACCAAGCCGAATCCAGAAAATTTTATGTAACATTAAAGACTCTAAATATGGTCAGGAATTGAGCATTGAAATCTTTTGGAATGCTCGCGAGCATTCTGTATGTGCCATACCCACTTAAACACCACACCACTACACACACACCACTACACCACTTTTGGTCTTCCTGTTATGTCGCCAAAATAACTTAGATTAATAATTTATGTTAATATGTATGTTAGTTTGTAAGGTATGTATCTATGGGCCTTCGATGCCTGAAAATAAATGGATTATTATTATTATTCCTCTTTATTCATTATGTGTCTCGGGTTAGGTGTTTTACAATATGATTATAAAAGTAAAATACAATACAACATACAAAAAAGATACAAAACATATAAACACATTATAAAAAACCTAACCTAGAGGGCCGCCGGCAGCGGAGCGGGCCCAAGCTGCCGGTGGTTAGGGCTACAGGGAGAGGAACCGCCGGACTATGCGCGCCGTGTCCAGGATTACCGCCTTCTGCATCTGACCCTTGATCCAACCACCTAGCGAGAGCCTCTTGAGGTGTTGATCGAGGCTCTTCGCTATGAGACCATTCGCAGAAACAACTATCGGCACAATGATCGCCGAATCAACGTCCCACATGTCGGTTACCTCGTGAGCCAAGTCAAGGTACTTACTGGCTTTGTCCTTCTCGGCCTTCACGAGGTTCTCGTCATGGGGGATGGTGATGTCGATGAGCATTGCCCGGCGTTGCGATCGATCTATCAGCACGATATCAGGCTTATTGGCTACAATAGTCCTGTCCGTGATGATAGATCGATCCCAATAGAGCGTGGCACGACCATTTTCGAGAACTGCCGCAGGTGTGTACTTATAGTAAGGCACTTCGAAGCCCACGAGGCCGTATTGAAGAGCAAGCTGCTGGTGTATAATCCTGGCTACGAGGTTGTGTCTGTGCAAGTACTCGGTGTTAACAATCTGAGAACAACCGGAAATAATATGCCTGAGTGACTCACCGGGACGGCGGCATGCCCGACAAATGTCGACCGTACCGTCCTTCAGGATATATTTCCGGTAGTTATTCGTCATGATAACCTCGTCAGCAATTGCACAGGCAAAACCCTCGGTTTCTCCGAAGAGGTCCCCGAATCGTAGCCAGTTCACCGACGCGAGCAGATCTACGTCAGGTCCCGTGAGGGCCCTGTAGAACCGCCCGTGTAGCTCCTTGCTCTTCCATACCGCCTTGCGGTCCTCGGTGCTTAGCACCACAGGTCTGCGCCAGTTCTCTTTTGCCAAGGAGAGCGGCGTGAGGTTCCGGTCTACTGCCACCACATCTCGATGCATCCCGCACTCATTGTTAAGAAAATAGTTTCTAAGATTGTACACCTCGCGGTTGTGGAGGTCTTTGGCATTTAAGAAGCCGCGGCCTCCACATTTACGCGGGATGTACAATCTCATAACTGATGAGCGCGGGTGTAACATTCGATGTGTGGTAAGCAGTGTACGGACCCTTCGATCCAGGGCGTCCAGCTCGGTCTGAGTCCACCTTAGTATGCCAAAGGAGTATGTGAGTATGGGTATTACCCAAGCGTTGAAGGCGCGCACTTTGTTGCCTCCTGACAAAAGACTGTTAAGTACTTTTGTGAGCCGGCTGAAAAAGCGCTCCTTCACCGCCTGTCTAATTCCCATATCTTCAATACCCAAAGACTGTGACATACCAAGGTATTTATAGGTTTCTGCTTCCGAGATAGATCTGAACGACATTGTCTCAGAAAGCTGTAAATTTGTTGAATTTACTACTTTCCCCCGCTGCACATGCATAACCGCACACTTATCGACACCAAACTCCATTTTGATGGCACTACTGAAAACTTCTGTGGTTATTATTATTATTATTATCTTTATTTTAATATTCTCTTAGGCTAGGTTGATATAATATGGTTATAAAAGTAAAATACAATACAACATACAAAAACAATATAAAATATAAACACATTATAAAAACCTAACCTAGGGTGCCGCCGGCAACGGGGCGGGCCCAAGCTGCCGGTGGTTAAGGTCGCAGAGAGAGGAACCGACGGACTATCCGCGCCGTGTCCAGGATTACCGCCTTCTGCATCTGACCCTTGATCCAGCCATCTAGCGAGAGACTCTTAAGATGTTGGTCGAGACTCTTCGCTATTAAACCGTTCGCTGTAACGACTATCGGGACTATGATCGTCGAGTCAACATCCCACATGGCGGTTATCTCGTGGGCCAAGTCGAGGTACTTACTGGACTTGTCCTTTTCGGCTTTCACGAGATTCTCATCATGGGGGATGGTGACGTCGACGAGCACAGCCCGGCGCTGCGATCGATCTACCAGCACGATATCAGGCTTATTGGCTACAATAGTCCTGTCCGTGATGATAGGTCGATCCCAATAGAGCGTAGCACGACCATTTTCGAGAACTGGTGCAGTTGTGTACTTATAGTATGGCACTTCGACGTCCACAAGGCCGTATTGAAGAGCAAGCTGTTGGTGTATAATACTGGCTACGAGATTATGTCTGTGCAAGTACTCGGTGTTAGCAATCTGAGAACAACCGGAAATAATATGCCTGAGTGACTCACCGGGACGGCGGCATGCCCGACAAATGTCGACCGTACCGTCCTTCAGGATATATTTCCGGTAGTTATTCGTCATGATAACCTCGTCAGCAATTGCACAGGCAAAACCCTCGGTTTCTCCGAAGAGGTCCCCGAATCGTAGCCAGTTCACCGACGCGAGCAGATCTACGTCAGGTCCCGTGAGGGCCTTGTAGAACCGCCCGTGTAGCTCCTTGCTCTTCCATACCGCCCTGCGGTCCTCGGTGCTTAGTACCACAGGTTTGCGCCAGTTCTCTTTTGCCAAGGAGAGCGGCGTGAAGTTCCGGTCTACTGCCACCACATCACGATGCATCCCGCACTCATTGTTAAGAAAATAGTTTCTAAGATTGTACACCTCGTGGTTGTGGAGGTTTTTTGGCATTTAAGAAGCCGCGGCCCCCACGGCTCCGCGGGATGTACAATCTCATAACTGATGAGCGCGGGTGTAGCATTCGATGTGTGGTAAGCAGTGTACGGACCCTTCGATCCAGGGCGTCCAGCTCGGTCTGAGTCCACCTTAGTATGCCAAAGGAGTATGTGAGTATGGGTATTACCCAGGCGTTGAAGGCGCGCACTTTGTTGCCTCCTGACAAAAGACTGTTAAGTACTTTTGTGAGCCGGCTGAAAAAGCGCTCCTTCACCGCCTGTCTAATTCCCATATCTTCAATACCCAAAGACTGTGACATACCAAGGTATTTATAGGTTTCTGCTTCCGAGATAGATCTGAACGACATTGTCTCAGAAAGCTGTAAATTTGTTGAATTTACTACTTTCCCCCGCTGCACATGCATAACCGCACACTTATCGACACCAAACTCCATATTGATGGCACTACTGAAAACTTCTGTGGTTCGCAGTAGCTCCATCAAGTCTTGGATATTTGGCGCAAATAATTTGAGATCATCCATGTACAGAAGGTGAGAAATGACTTCACCCTCTCTCCGAAGCCGATAACCTAGTCCTGAATCCTTCAGCAGGGTGCTGAGGGGATTCAGAGCTAGGCAGAACCATAAGGGACTCAGACTGTCACCCTGGAATATGCCTCGCTCGATCCTTATGAAGTCCTGCGGGCCAGAGGGGTCATCTCCACCTCCTGGTTGACGAAGGACTGTGGTCCACTGCCCCATACACGCGCCGAGAAAGGATCTTAAAGCTGCATCAACTTTATACAGCTCCAAGACCCTCTTCAACCATGAATGGGGCACCGAATCATAGGCCTTCTTGTAGTCAATCCAAGCGGCGGAGAGGGCCCCTTTGTTACGCCGGACTTGCTGGCAAATGGTCATGTCGATGAGGAGGAGCTCTTTAGTACCACGGGACCCAACCCTACATCCATTTTGAGCAGAGGCCAGAACATTGTTCGCAACAATGTGCGTGTTAATTTTTGCTCTCAAAATGGATGTAAGGAGCTTGTAGAGTGTAGGCAAGCACGTGACGGATCGGTAGTTTTTCGGTTCCGTGGTACTACCGGACTTGTAGAGCAGGAAGGTTACACCTGTTGTTAAGGAAGGAGGCAGGGAACCAAGCGCAAGGGCTTGTTGGAATTGCGCTGCTAATCGCGAGTGGGAGCACCGAAACCATTTTAGCCAGAAGTTGTGCAATCCGTCCGGTCCAGGACTTTTCCAGTTCTGGGCAGGGCGGATGGCACAAGTTACATCATCGGCGCTGATGGCAACTGCCTCCATAGGTTCGATGCTCTCGCACTCACGTTCAACAACGTTCATCCAATCGCCCTCGATGTGTCCGACGGGCACCGACCAGATGTTACGCCAGAAATCAGTCATGGCAGTAGCATCCGGCAGATGCGCGTCGGACAAATAATGATCGGTTCCCTCCCACCTTCGGTATAACTTCCTTTGGTCACTTTGGAAGAGACGGTTTTGTTGAAATCGATCCACACGCTCTCTGTAGCGGCGGATACGGCTTGCCCATGCATAAACTTTCTGCTTCAGAAAGTCAATGCGCTCTGTGAGGTTGGCCATGTAGTCGCAAGGCATGATGCCCGTTCCCGCGAATGCCTGGTTCACAAAGCGCATTACTCGGGGGCGGCTATTGCCCCCCCGGAAGCAGATCAGCTTTGCAATGAGAGTCCTAAACGAGTCGATACGACGCTCGATCCGCACTTGCCATGCGGGGACACCCCCGGCGGTCCTAGGTGCACGGTCAGCGTCCGGAAACTTGACTCGAGCAACACGGCACGCCGCAATGGCCCCGCAGTACATGATCGAGTGCGTATCGTCCAAATCTTTATTGGATCGTATGTACGGCTCCAGTAACGCGTTTAGGGCTCCCATTAACGCTAGATTGCGTCTATTCATGGGCAAGCGTGGTAACCGTGGCCTAGAATTGGGTGTGGAGCGATATTCCATAATCGTCTCTTCCAAAGTCCTCCTCAGATGCTCATCAGTTGCAGTACTTACACTCTGACTCGCGAAATATTCCTCATCGGCACTGGGATCACCCCGCGGCGCCCCCGGTGCCAGGTCGGGTGTCGGCACCGGATCCGGCGACGTGGCGGGCTGGTCCTGCGCCGAGGTGGAAGCTGCACGAGTCGAGAGAGCCTGCAGGCGAAGCCGATCAAGTGTCGAGTCATTCAAACGTTTAGAACGTAGAATGACCCGCACCTGATCCGCTAGTCGTTGCTCCGATACGGCGATGGCGGGTTCAAGAGCCTGAAACAGAGGCAGAATCCTAGAACGGTACGCGGTTAGTCGGGTTCCCCCCTCTGTAGCCTCGTAGTAGGCGCGCATGCAATTCTCATTCATCATCTGAGTCCATCGCATGCGTCGCACTACACCACCGGCAGCGGGAGCCGTGGGCGGGGCAGGATGTCCCGCGGGCCCCAAGCGTGCCGGCAGCGGTGGCCGCCCTCGTCGCGCAGGTGGTCGTGGCGGCGGCGGCGGCGGCGGCCCGCTCTCGTCGCTGGATCCGTCTGTGTCGGGCGCCGTAGCGAATTCATCGCCCGACGACGGTGTGGACGGAGAGCTGGACGAGGCGGGCGAAGGTGGAGGTCGTGCGCAGGTGGTCTCCGCTCTGGTACGGCTTCTTGTTTGCATGTGATTTAATTTATTTGCGTATATACGCGTGTCCCCGTTTGTCTTGACATGACATGTCAAAATCGTTACTTGAAAATTTGTGTAAATTTTCGTCACTTGCACATATTTATTTTAATTGTCCCCATGTCGTCGTAGTTGTTGCGGTAACAGGATGGTTTTTCTCGCCATTTTCAGGCATAACACGCGTATAAAAATAAATGTTTAGCAAATAAATATTACAAACATGCCTGTCAGTGTCAGCGGTTTTGACGTTTTTTTTTATTATTATTAAACAAATGTGTTTATTTTTATTGTGTCCAACTTCGTGCTTTCTTATCTCATGACGTATTGATCCCAGAGGAAACATGCGTATTCGTTTTTTGTAGAGAATTTTATGTTGATTACTTATGTACTAGACCGTTTTTTGCTATAAGCCACGGTTTACGAGTTATTTACGAAAAATTTAAAATAAGGACCTTTACACCCCCCTCCCCCCGTTAGCTCCACCCCTAACCACCAGTACTTTTAGTATGTGGTTTAAAACACCATTCCCTACAACTATGCCAAAATTCGCTTGTACACGAGTTATTTCCCCCGATAGGCAACTTTTGGTCTTCGTTAGGTGGGCTAAAAATAATAATAATAATGTTCCATAAGTATACCTACGACGCTTAGAAATATTATAAATAAGGTGGAAGTAGTTGTGCGCAACCATGTCAACAGATAATATTTATTTGAGTCACAATATTTTGCTCATATCGACGCTGGAAAGGAGAAAATGGATAAGCGACACTTTTGAAGATATTGAGTTATATACACCGTTAGAATCAGCAATTTTTTCTGCGTCGAATGAGCTAGGTTTCGTATCCATCTGACAACTTTTGTGTCGCTTATCCCATCGGTGGTTTAGAGAACTTTCAATCATTTTTTATTACTAAACGACTTGGTTTTTAAGAAAATGGAGATTAGATAAAATATAATTCAACATAATTAATCTTGGATTATTTTACCTATTTGTCATGACAGGTTAAATTTTACTTGGATATTTTTGCTGTGTAACAACTAATCTTCACTTGTGGGTTAGTTATTTCTACCTGACTGTATTATATGTTCTTATATCGTTTGGACAATTTTACCTTTATCTTAATTTAAAATTTAAGACGGTTAGACAATATTACTTGACTATGATATCTGAACGAATGGCGAACTTTTTCCAAGCTCTTTTTTTTAATTCTCCACTGCACGATTTCGTGTTCTACAGAAGGTGATCAATATTTCTAGCCAATTTGCATGTTTTTTTTTTATATACCCCTGCCTTGGGCTCTGTGAAGAGAACTATGTCACATATTATGTGAATGTTCTGTGGGTCTTTAATCAATTATATAATCCTATACAAATTTTAGTCTCTTTGGCATAGTTTTATGAGCGAAATCAGTGCCAATAAGTATTAAGGATATTATGCATAAGTCAAGGATATCTTAAGGAACACGGGAAGATTAGCCGGGAATATTGACGACAGTCCCACAGAAAACTGCATGCAAAAAAAAGAAACAAATGTTTGGAAAATATAGCTTGGAAAAGGTTTCGAAGAAGCTGTACTGTCAGCTAAGTTAAGACTTTCTGGTTAGTTTCCAAAGCTTGAAATTATAGCTACCTAACTATATCGATCCGATTTTATTATTTCAATTTGACAGTTTTTCATCAGTACACCCTTTAAATTCGTTTACTAGTCACGGAATGTTACTCGTGTAATTAAAATGACTGACTATGAAATCAAAAATAGTTTCTCATTTTAAGTATGTGGATATTTCTCAGTGATATATTTATGCTATTTTTTCAATTTATATATTTTTACCCGAATATAAAATAAACCACATCGGCAGTTAGATAATTTCAACATGATGAATTTGTTATGTAAGTCTCGGGTGGACTTTTTTACCTTCCTTATTCCTTATACAACGTGTTGGTTAGATAATTTTACCTGAATCAATTTTTCCGACCATTTTGCTCAAGCGACAGTAAATCCTTAAATAACACTTAAATACGTTAAATAATTAAAACATCACATAGAAAAAACATTTATGTCCATAAATAATGCTTCAATTATTTGATTTGGCCTGCTAATTAATTTTAATGATTTTTTTTCGAAAATCTCGGCGGTTTTTTGCCTCTCCTGTTAAGTACGCACTGTGTCGCTTATCCAATTTCTCCTTTCCAGCGTCGATATATAAATCTACATAAAGTATTGTCATGTGTTTTGGGAGAGGAATTTTTTAGTTTTGTAAAATAGTATTTATTTTATAGGGTAACAATAATGCAGCTAAATGCAGCTGTTTTGGTGCATGTTTGAGCACTTGTAATTCGTAAAGTTTTTAAGGTATAACTGTAATTATTATTTAGCTAACATTTTGTACTAACAAATAACGATACCAAAAACCTATCTTAACGACCTAGTTTTCATGCAAATTTAAATAAATTGAAAAATGAAGGTAAATTTGTTACTATTTTTCATTTTTAATATTTTTTTGGCCTTGTTGTTGAGATAAATAAATAAATATCTTGGGACATCTTACACAAATCGACCTAGTCCCACGGTAAGCTCAATTAAGGCTTGTGATGTGGGTACCAGGCGACGATATATATAATAGATAGATACATATAGATACTTAAATACATACACAACCATGACCAAGGAACAAATATTTGTGATAAATAAATATACAAATAATGCCCTCGCCGGGATTCGAACCCGGAACCTCCAGCTTCGTAGGCAGGGTCACTACCAACTAGGCTACGGAGGCTGACAAAGTTGAGTCAGTTGAGAATGAGATAGTTGAGTCAAATGATTAGCTTAATTAGTTTGCTTAACTAATGAGCTCTCTAACGAGATTTTTTGCAATGATAGGGCCGATAACAAATGTATAATTCCAGAAATACCTCATGCACCCGTATTTGTCAGTTCGAAATTTTAAAATTGCCGCCATTTAATTTATAGGTTGATTTGTGTAAGATGTGGAGAGAGGAATTTATGCAAAATACGCTGTCGAAATCCGTGAGCTCGATTGGGTAGCTAAGATGTCAGTGGAAAATCACTTTGAGTGTTGTGGGGCAATAGTAAGTGGACTTAAATACTTGATAATTTGTGTATATAGAACACCAAACAGTAACCTAGATATATTTTTTGTTAACTTGGAGTTCCTATTAAATAAGTTAGTAACTAGACAAAGAAATTGCTACAAAAATATATTTATCATGGGTGATTTTAATGTAAATATTTTGGAAAACAATAAAAAAACTGAATTACTCTTAAATACTTTCCTCTCTTACAAACTTAAACATAAAATCGCCGAACCAACAAGGATAACTTCACAATCTCAAACTTGTATTGACAACATTTTTACGAATGCAATGAACTCTCAGGCTGAAGTACTTGACCTCGGACTATCCGATCATACGTGTCAGATTATCACTGTTCCCACTAGTCTAGGTTTTAAAGAACAGTATTGGTACGTGTATAACCGAAATACCGATAAATACCTAGACATATTTCTGAAATACATTTCTAAATTAAGTTTTACTGATGTATAATGCTTATGAAACATTTATTGAAACGTACGGTCTTATTTATGACCTATGCGTACCGATTAGAAAAATTAAAGTTACACATAGAAAGAAACCTAATTGGAAAAGTAAAGGAATTGTGATTGCTAGTAAGCGGAAAAGACAATTGTACATACAAACCTTAGCATCAAATAACGTGTATGCTAAAAGTGAATACAAAAAATACTGTAGGATCATGAAAGCGGTGATGAAGCAGTCAAAGCGTAACATAAATAGTAATCTCATTAACCAGAGTACAAATAAAAGTAAGACTACATGGCAAATAATAAAGCAAAATACAACACATATAAACACGATAAAGGATACAATAGAAACTATACATAAAGAAAATACTATTTTGGATAATCCTCTTGACATTGCTAACTCGATAAATGAATTCTTTTTGACATTAAACAATTCTAGTAAAATAAGTAAACATAAATATAAACCAATTATCCAGCCAGTCGCTTCTAGCATATTTATTAGACCGGTTACATATGAAGAAATCGTAAAAATTGTAAAAGATTTAAAGAATATAAATAGTACTGGACATGATCAAATACCCATGAAATTAATAAAATCAAGTATTGAATACATAGCGAAGCCCTTGACATATATTTTAAATCTAACTTTAGAAACCGGCATTTTTCCAGATGACTTGAAAAAAGCTTTAGTTAGGCCACTACACAAAAAGGGGTCCAAACAAGACATGAATAATTACAGACCAATTTCATTGCTGCCAAATTTCTCAAAAATATTTGAGAAAGTAATATTAAATCGTATGACATGCTTTTTTGATAGTCACAAAATAATAAATGAATTTCAATTTGGGTTTCAAAAAGGAAAAAATACTACATTAGCTATATTTAAAATTTTACATAAAATTTGGATAGACATGGATAAAGGGAAAACTTCTATTGGATTATTCATTGATATGACAAAAGCGTTCGATTGCGTTTCACATGATATCCTATTGAGACAGCTGGAGCATATCGGGATACGAGGAGTTCCTCTAAAGTTAGTTGAAAATTATCTTCATAACAGAACACAAGCTACGTTATTAGACTCATATGATAAGAATACAAAGACCGTAACAAAATTAATATCAAAATATAACATGAATCTGCAAGGTGTACCTCAAGGTAGTGTCTTGGGACCTCGCTTATTTCTAGTATATGTCAATGAGTTGCCCTTGATAACCAACCACCTGTGTGTTATGTACGCCGACGATGCTACTATTTTCGTCTCTCAAGAAAACGGGTCAGGTATAGTCGAGGAGGTACACAATACCTTAAAACTTGTAATTGATTGGCTGTCAACCTTGAATCTAAGTGTGAACCTGGACAAGACTAAAGTTTTACAATTTGTTAATTATAAGCAGACACCAAATAGTTTAAGTATAGAAATAAACGATAAAAACATTGAACAAGTGTATAGTACAAACTTTTTAGGAGTCACAATAGACAGCAACTTAAACTGGAAGTGTCACATTGAAAATGTAAATAAAAAACTAGCCAGAACATGTTATGCACTTTCTATACTTTCTAACATAACTTCAAGCGATGTTGCAAGGAAGGCGTACTATGGAAATGTCTATCCCCACCTGATGTACGGCATAATATTTTGGGGAAATTCGGTCAATGTTGAATCGACATTTCTTCTTCAAAAGAAATGTCTACGAATTATATTTAAGTTGAGAAATATTGAATCCCTAAGAGACGTATTTAAAGCAAATGGCATATTAACTTTGACATGTATATATATATTAGAAATTTGTATATTAGTTAAGGAACGAAATGACATTTTCCCCAAAAGAAGGGACCTAAAAGAGAATATAAGAACGCAATATAAATATGATGTATGTACTGCAAGATCTTCTAGTTTTATACTCAACAAGAGCTCTTATGTCTCTGGAATTAAGACTTTTAATCATTTACCTGAATGTATTAAGTCACAAAACGGCACTGCATTTAAAAATAAACTTAAGAAATGGTTACTAACAAAAAGTTTCTACAATTTAAACGAATATTTTATGTGCACAAATGGATAAAATTATTGCTATTATTGTTTTAATAAGTTTGACTAGTTTTAAGTTTATTATTGTACGTCCGAAATGGGCAAACTGTTGGGACTTACTTCACCAACAACATCTATGTACACAGTTCTGACAATAAAGACATCTTATCTTATCTTATCTTATCTTATCTTATGTCCCAAGATATTTATTTATTTAATTATCGTTGGCATAAAAACAAAATGCATGGAAATTTATCGATGAAATTGATTGTAGCTTAAGCCGTTAAAAGCTCCAACATCGTCGATCAAACACCCTGTATCATAAAATTCATAATTAAATAATTTTGATGATGTTTTAGTTGTTAATTTATTTTAGTCTGCTACGGCTATAATTCCCATAAATTCAATACCTATAGAACTTTATATGAAACGTCAAAAACCGTTAATAAAAATGATGAACGACAGAATAAGCAGCTGGAAGTTATAGCTCTTCACTGAACCATATTTTAAAAATAACGGCCGTATGGCGTCAGATGAGAAAAAAAATCTTACCTCTACAATAGGTACTATCTTATTAAAAAAATGAACCTGAATAAATGTCTTGAACAAAATCTAGAACCTTCAGTCTCGTAGACAGTATCACTACTACGTACAGTCGCCATTAATATATCGTAGCGTCCAGAGCGCACAAAAATATCTAAACAGGATGCTTAGCCTCCTCTTTATAGCAATAAAGGCGTGCCTCTATCGTTATAGCAATAAAGGCGTGTTCATATATTTTTATATTGAAAACTATAAGAGATAATTTAATCAAACCAAAAATCATTCATAGAGTTTATTAAAATGCATAACATATATATATTTTTTTATTTTATACCACGTAGTTTAAAAAATAAAGGGGGAGGGACACATTTTTCAGACTTTAAAAACTGATAATCTCGATAACGGTTCGCTTAAAAAAAAGTTATATATAAACCTTTACATCATTTTCTTTTGATACCTACCCCAAACGCTTATATAAATCTAAAAAAATTCTATCCCTCAGTTACATGTATCATCATCATCATCATATCAGCCGAAAGACGTCCACTGCTGAACATAGGCCTCCCCCAAAGATGTATGGAGGGCCCTAACCCCAATTTTCTTTTTT
This sequence comes from Thaumatotibia leucotreta, assembly GCA_025490895.1. NCBI lineage: Eukaryota > Metazoa > Arthropoda > Insecta > Lepidoptera > Tortricidae > Thaumatotibia > Thaumatotibia leucotreta. Next base: position 19,277 of record JALPQI010008787.1, read on the forward strand.
TACAATATAGTATCATAATTCTGTAGCGGTTTATACAACACATATTCTCACCAAATTTCATTACTGTAGCATTTATAGTTTCCGAGTAAATCGGCTGTGACAGACGGACAGACGGACAGACGAATTTGACGAAACTATAAGGATTCCGTTTTTGCCATTTTGGCTATGGAACCCTAAAAAGGAGGAGATACTTAATTGGATAGATTTATTTTTTGCATATTATGTCCGAGAATCGTTAACTAATTAAATTTTATTTAAATCTAATGGGTATAACCCTGAAATGTTTCCTTTGGCACCAAGTCGGCTGATGATGGGGCCTTAGAGAAATCGGTTGAAGAAAGTTTTTTTTTAATTTGGTGATTATATTATATAAGGTAAATTGGGGTAAGATGAAACGGCTTTCAGAATGGGGAAAGACAAAAAGTCGTCCTTCTGGCACAGCGTCTGCTGGTAGCATTTTGTCTTTCCTCATTCAAAAAACAGTTTCATCTTATCCCAACTTACCTTACACCTTTCTATATTTCCTGAACATTACGAGCTAATTTCCACAAACAATCCTAAAGTACTAAAGCTGCCAGGCCTTACTAAGTTAGGCTACCACAACAAACATCATTAGCAGTTAACCCGATAACTGCTAAAAGTTTACCGAACCAAATTAACCCTACTAATTTATGACATAAAGTCCATTTTGTTGGTTTCACAAAAGCCAGTGTCACAGTGTTTATAGCTGAAGTATGATTGTAATTTCCCGTAAAATTCTGGCATTATGATGTTTACACGGCTCTCATAGCTTATTGCAAAGCAATTTGAATTTATAGTGCTTACCACGTTTACACTATAGTTAAATACTAATGTTAACAAATTTATCAATATCTCTGTAAGTTTATTAAAAAAAAATTAAATGTCACAATCACATTAAAATTAAAACTAAAAAACAATAAGAGTAAAAATAATATGTAAATGCTTACTTGATGGAAATACTTAGATGAAACAAACAAAAATAGGAAAATGTATTCCGGGCATTCACCGCTATTTTTCATTCAAATTGCACCAACAAAGGGAGACAGTTTTGTTATTTATTACATGCAGTTTGCGGATTAATAATAACCGTTTATCTTCATCACAATGATATTTGAAAAACTGAGGTATAATCCTTAACGAGATATTGTAAATGTTGTTCACTCTAACATTGTTTTTATTAAGTAGGAGGCAAACGAACAAGCAGATTGCCTGATGAAACTACAACTACCCATAAACACCTGGGGCCTATTTCTCGAAAGCTTGTTATTTGTAATACAAGCGGAAGTCCTTATCTAATTAATAGTGTTAAAAAGAGACTTCCACTTGTATTACAAGTTACAAGCGTTCGAGAAACGGGCCCCTGGAACACCAGCTGGGTTACGAGTGCGTCACCAGTCGGTCAGATAGGAGTATTTGAATTCTGTTCTGATGCTGATGATGTGATGATCGAAGGCCCGAATGCCGGAGATCATAATTTGTAAAAAGTTGAATTGCATTTACCTCCTAAAAATTCCTTTTATCATTAAGTTGCTTACAGGTAAATTATCAAACAAGACAAAGACAGACAAACAAGACAGATTATTTAAGAATTATATCGTCAAAAAACTGCTACCGCAAAATCACTCAAAAGAAATCCAGTATTACAAATTATTTCGTCGGAAAGCTCAAATTCCAACTAAGACTCACTTCCATTCTTCTTCATTGGTTTAGTCCAAATTTGTTTCATTGCTAATCAGGAGAATTTGCCTAAAAAACTGCACGAATCCAAGATTTTGTATTTAGTTTTGGATGGTGCTTTTAGTCTGTATTTAAATGAATATTTATGAAACTTATGTAAATATTTTTGTATTAAACTACCATACGTTTCAAAGAAACCCTTGCATTTGCATATCTAAAGCCGACTTGAATATTAAAGTACGAGGCATTCATCATTTTGAAGAATAACGCTGGAACAGCCGGACGGGAAAGGACCAACTAAGTCAATAACTCCTATCGAGATATCAATGAATAAAACATCACAGGTTTCTGTCGAATGGATAAAAAGATGGAACACAGATCTAAGATGAAATATGTTTTTGAAGAAGATTAATCTTTAGTATGAGGGAACTAAACTAAAATGGGCCTAGTATCTAATAATTAAGAATTATACAATACTAGGTGCTTGAAATAAAAACAGACATTATCCCAAAACAAAATACTGGATAAATGAATTCGAAGGAAGGTAAATGTCGAGCTGCAAGTTGTCTACTTCAATTGATTCTTTACAATATTAAAATCTAGTGACATAATTATATTATATATAACGAAGCCATTAGAGTGTCCCACTGCTGGACAAAGGCCTCCCTCCCCCTTTGTCTTCCAACTCTCCCGGTTTAGCGCGATCTCTTGCCAGTCGTTTAAGTATGCATCCAGATCATCCCGCCATCTCCGTCTGGGCCTGCCGCGTCGTCGCCGCACATTTTGTGGCACCCACTCCGTTGCTAATTTAGCCCATCGACGAGTCTCCTCTTAAGGTTTAACGGGAGGTCTCCCTTTAAAAGTTCTTTCAAAGACCAAAAGCTTTTCCAGGTATTTTGGATCCGTCTATCGACTTCCTTGTCTTGTCTATGGCTGAAAGAAGCTAATTGGCCTAGATATGGGTACTCATCGACATATGATATTATCTGCCCGTCTACCTCGACTCTACGTTCGGTGCTGTTGGTCATAATCTGGGTTTTGACATAATTATAGCTAAAAAACACACAGGTCTGGTGGATTTTTTCATAGAGTTTTTTAATCTTTACTTGCTATTTTTATACTTTCGGAGACATCTGACGATAAAATTCCACGTTTCTTGCATTGGGTAAAAATTTCAGGGTAATTCCAAAACAATATGATGTTAAAAACTATTCAACTTGTACTAAAATTATTAATGGAATGTTTAATGGGGTAAATTATATCTATAATAATGGGATAATAATAAAGGTACAATCACTTACTTTAAGATATTTTTCATCACACTTGCTGCCTAAGCGCGCCATTGTTTGCGCGCGCAGCGGGAGTAATAGAAAAGTGAAATTCCCTAGGGAGTAATAGAAATGTCAGTACGTCATTTAATTATGTTATTTCTTAAAACTTATTTTTTTTGTCGGCAAGTGTGATGACTGATGAAAAACATTGTATGCATCACGGTCGGTAAGCGTAATACTAACTTGAGTCATAAAAGTCCTCCGCCTAACGGCGTCGGGCTTCTAACACTCTCGTTAGTAATTCCGTACTTACCTCCCTTGACGCACAATGTACTATTACTTAACATATTTTATTTTGGAGTTCTACATAATGAGCTCAGCAAATTTTACAACAATCTATGCTGTATTGTTCCAATCTGGAAGTTAAAAATCGGTCTACAAATTAACCCCACTTTTTCCTCCAGCTTCTAGTAAATTATACCAAGCTCAAGGATTTCTGCCGACTCAATAATTAAGTAATTCCATCATTAAGTGCTCAAGTTCTGAGCCGTGGTTTAAGTCTTTAGTCTCTTTTTATGAGTTGAGTAATCATTTCCTTGCATTTTTAAATCACTTAGGACTTGAATATTAATTTGCGGCAGTCGTGGCTATTATTAAACTTTTGACTTTATGAATGAAACTTTCACAATGGGTTATTTTCTCCTTATTTAGCGAGTCAATGGACAATTATGTTTTGAATGAAATACCTGGTAAATAGAAACTCTAAATTTATAATACCTAATGGCAAGCTCATTTTGCCTGCAATGAGTTATTCGAATTAAACTAGAATTTAAATCTATTGCTGTTTTGCACACTCACGATACAGAATCAGAACAATTTCATAAGGATACGTATGTATTCATGGAATGCAACTGTATAAATTCATTTGAGTACAATATAATATATATTTAGAAGTGCTTTTAAATGACCTTTATTTTTATACATTTCATGATGAAGAGCATTGTTTATTTTGTGGACATTTATCATGGTTCATATCTTTTTCTTTTATAATATAACAAGTCTTAAGCCTTTAAATATTTATAACGTTTTCTTAAATAAACTTATATGTACAGTGTGGTCCAAATGAGCGCATTCCCGCAGCCAGAGACGTTTTGAGATGCAGAATACGCCCCTTAGTGGATTTTATAGAAATAAGTTTAAATTTCAAAAGGTTTAAATTAAAAAAAAAATCTAAATATTTAATAAAAAAATATACAGTATGACAGTATAAACCAAAGCACTGTACAATTTAAACTGCACAATATTGGATACAAAATATCATTATAATGCACCACTGTCATCCATTACCTCGCAGTACTTCAGAAATACGCTACACACATTTGCTCATCGGCTTGCGAACAGATCACATTCAGGTGCCCATGACAGAAGCGAGTTCAAAAATCTTAGAGCTCGAACAAGAGGAGATCTTTGGCGAGCCACAGTACGCGATGTTGGAATCGCATACTATATTATAATATGTTATAGTAGCACGTAGCAGGTATTTAAAAAAACAACTCTACTGAAACTTCCACTATCTTTATAGGGGACCTATTTTGAGTTCTAAAGCCTCACAAGCCATGGGAATGCAGTAAAAAAAAAAGGACTACAAACGATTATGCAGTGTGTTAGCATGATACTGGCTTTTATTGAAACCGAGGAATTTGTAGCAGATTTTTAGCCAAACCGTGAACATTATTCGATTGAAAATGCTAATTTAAAAAGTGATTAAGTGCCTAAGAAAAGTTATTATTTGAGAAGCAATGTAGGTACATACTTCAAAATGTATCATTATTTTACTTTGCACTTGACAAAGACAGATCGCAGCCACTCACATCACAATGTTTGACAACCAAGCAGTACACGCGTTACATTGATCGTTCGGAGGAAATAAAATTAACTGTACGGTCAATTTAATTATTAGTCAAATGTTAATACTTGAAAACGATTGCTGGTAATGCGTATTATTACCCATTTTCGTAAAAGCTCGGGTCATAGTAACACACTGTATTTCTTTTAATCAAAACAATAATATATCATTTTCTCAACTTATGAAATTTGGCTATGGAATTGTCACATCTAAAATTAGATCAAACCACACAGCGGCGCGAATTTGCGGTACATCGCCTATCAGTTCCGGGCCTCGGTCAAACACAAAAGTGGCAATTTTATTGCTGTCACATTACATACCCTCTTTTACGACTATTGGGTTTTCCAGAGCTAGGATTTTAGTATAAAAGGGAAATCGTAAATCGTTATCCACAAAATTTAAGCATTGGTTTTTTAACGTGGAAAAAATAAAATGAAATACTTTTACGGTGAGTGAGCCACGAGTATGTACTCGTATTATTAAAGATTTATATGTACCTATACATATTATATGATGTATCATAATAATATATTCGACGCTGGAAAGGAAAAAATTGGGTAAGCGACACTTTTGAAGATATTGAGTTATATACACCGTTAGAATCGGCGAATTTTTCTGCGTCGAATGAGCTAGGTTTCGTATCCATCTGACAACATTTGTGTCGCTTATCCCATTGGTGATTTAGAGAACTTTCGACCATTTTTTATTACTAAACGACTTGGTTTTTGACAACTTTTAGTAAATTGGAGATTAGATAAAATATAATTCAACATAATTAATCTTGGATTATTTTACCTATTCGTCATGACAAGTTAAATTTTACTTGGATATTTTTGCTGTGTAACAACTAAACTTCACTTGTCGGTTAGCTATTTCTACCTGACTGTATGATATGTTCTCATGTCGTTTGGACAATTTTACCTTCATCTTAATTTAAAATTGAAGACGGTTAGACAATATTACTTGTCTATGATATCTGAACTACTTATTGGCGTTTATCCATTTTTACCTTCATTTATTTATGAACCATCCCCTTCACATATCCCTTTTTACTATTTACCTACTTTTTGGAATAATGTTATAAAATATATTGATTTAAACTTTCACGATTATCACTCATATTTTAAAGACAAACGGGTCTTAATCGCGTAAACTTACGTTTGATTATATCCTGACGTTTCGGGCACGGGCAGGCAGACTCACCTGCCTGCGACCACGGGTGTAACGTCACGCCCGAAACGTCAGGATATAATCAAACGTAAGTTTACGCGATTAAGACCCGTTTGTCTTTAAAATATAATGATATAAAAATTCCTAAAACAGTTTTTCTTTTTTCACGTGTAAGTAAATTCGTTTACTAGTCACGGAATGTTACTAATATAATTAATATGGCTAACTATGAAGTCTAAAATAGTTTCTCATTTTAAGTATGTGGATATTTCTTAATGATATATTTATGCTATTTTATCAATTTATATATTTTTACCCGAATATAAAATAAGCCACTTCGGCAGTTAGATAATTTTAACGGGATACATTCGTTATGTAAGTCTCGGGTGGACCTTTTTACCTTCCTTATTTCTTACACAACGTGTTGGTTAGATCATTTTACCTGAATCAATTTTTCCGACCATTTTGCTTAAGCGACAGTAAATCATTAAATAACACTTGAATACGTTAAATAATTAAAACATCACATAGAAAACATATTTATGTCCATAAATAATGCTTCAATTATTTGATTTGGCCTGCTGATTAATTTAAATGATTTTTTTTTCGAAAATCTCGGCGGTTTTTTGCTTCTCCTGTAAAGTACGCACTGTGTCGCTTATCCAATTTCTCCTTTCCAGCGTCGAATTATGATAATAATAATTATGATAGTTTAAGAGAAGCAGCATGCGATCAGATAGCTGCACTCACTACTTGACTGGCCCTCCTGAATAATGTACCTATGCTTAACGAATATTGGTATTGCACACATATATAAATTATTAATCACTTCAACATTACTAACACCACATATAGCCCGCTATCTCACGCTCTGTCAACAAATAACCGAAGCCTTGTTCCAATGGTGGTTCAACTCATTGTTTATTCCCAATACCTCAAAAGCTCCCATTTATTGTGACATATTTTTTCGTTTACCAGCAGTCCTCCTGCGTCCATCAAAATACGTGTACAATTTAAGCAGTAGCTTGAATCAGTGATAGGTGTCTCTGACACTCCAACTACACCTTCATAAGAGACAAGGAGAGAGGTCGGAAATTTACGATTTTCTATCCTAAGAGCCTTCAGTTCAATAGTCTTGTGCAAGCAAGTCCCGACAAGATTGTGTTTTGATCGTCACCGGCTGCGTTTACTTACATCCTGATATATTTATTGTCATTTTTCTTGTTTACGAACTTTTCCACCAACAAAATTTGATATGGGCGGGGATATTGAATGGATGTCCTTTTGTGTGTTGTTGTTAAGTTACAATTTCCAATTCAAAAATTCGACTCATACCTATCAGCTTTGAAAAGCGCAACGACATTCGTTGAATACTTTTCATTTGCGTACGCATATTGAACGTGAAATCATGAAGTGCTTGTTTTTAGTCCTATAGCTACCACCGTTTCACCCGTTAACCTGCCGCTAAATAGCAGTGTTTGCATTGCTGTATTTCAGTTTGGAGGTAAGATAGCCGATGTAATTACTGGCATAGATAGAGGCAATCCATCTAAGTCCTCAGGGTAGAAAGCGCATAGGCGATCTTTTGATCACTACGTCCATGGGCCTCAGTTTCTGCTGAGAGCTCAGTTGTCTACCTTCGTCACATAAAAAAGGAAATAATATTCATCATCACCCTATCATAGTCCACTGCTGGACGTAGGCCTCTCCCATTAACTACGCGTATGGACGCATTAGGAGGAAAATGCCCATAATCGCCACGCTGGGCAAGCGGATTGGCGATCGCAGTAATATGTCCACTATGATGACGCTGTTGCCCATCATCAATCTTTTATCAAATAATGATCAGTGACACTTCAATCCTTTAGTCGACTCTTACGACACCCGCAGGAGGAGATGGGGTTGTGACAAATGTATTCTTACTGCCGTCACCACACGGCCAATAATAAATAATATTACCTTATCCGTTTATGGATGTTCATCATGTCTCGATTTCATAGCATTTTGTCGCTAACCGTCGGTTTAAGTGAATTCAATGTATTTATAATGAAAGAGACTAAACGCGTAGAGACATATCAACGAAATGGAAGTTAATGGACGTTTATAAGCGGCTTAAAATAGTCCCGGAGTTTTTAAAGTTGGAGAAAGTTGAACATAAATTATAACATTTGGACATTCAAACTTTGGGACAAAGACTAATCCCCTTCTTCATAAACGTCTCCTAGCTTAGCAAGCTGATAAGTATCGTTTGTTTCTTTTCGTCTTATATAAATATTGATAAGACCGCAAGGGACAAGCGATAATTATCGGCTTGATAAATAAGGAGACTTTTGTAGCAGCGGAAAAAATACTGCGTATTTTTTTTCATTTAATGTAAGTACCAGTACCAGCCGTGTGGTGACGGCAATAAGAATAAATTTGTCGCCACCCCAACTCCTCCTGCGAGTGTCGTAAGAGTCGACTAAAGGATTGAAGTGTCACTGACCATTATTTGATAAAAGATTGATGATGGGCAGCATCGTCATCATAGTGGACACATTACTGCGATCGCCAATCCGCTTGCCCATCGTGGCGATTAAGGGTATTTTCCTCCTAAGGCGTTTATACGCATAGTTATTGGAGAGGCCTACGTCCAGCAGTAGACTATCATATGCTGATGATGGTGATGGTGAATGTAAGTACCGTAAAATGGAGTAAATGGGTATTTCTCAAATAGATTTTTGTGTTGTCACAGAAATGTGCGGGGCTTACTTCAGAAATAATTATCAAAATGTTGGACTGCTTAGAACTCTTAACTTTAAAACATGGTCATAACACGCCTATCAAACTAAATAAGAAATACCCAAATAAGTAAATATCAGAATGTCTCCATTTGAAGGCGGAGTAAAATAAAAAGCTACGTAACCAGAAAGTGGTTTTATCTTTTAAAATTATATGAATAAAATACTAGCCAAGCGTATGGCATACTTGGATGAAGCTTTCAATATCTCCCGGAAATTTAAATTTCTAAAATGTTTAAAACCGGTAACTCTCGGAGGCATAAAAACTAATTGGTTGCTAACGTTCCTTTCAAAACCTATCCATTTCACAGCACTTATCCCGTGCAGCATTTAGTTTTATTTTGTCCATTATCACAATTTTGAACTTTTGGTTATTTCTACTCAGAATCACGAGCTCTTTCGATCCCAATGAGAAAAAAAACGTGGCATGGATTTTTTTCGTACATTACGTATATTCGTTACCATTTTCCATAGAATTTTTATAGCGGTACCAAAAGAGGAAACACGGAAAAGGTATGGATTTTTTGGGATATTTTTATTCTTATGAAACTTAAAAATCTCGTAATTCTAAGAAGAAGTACATGCAAAATTATGAAAATTGACAAAATAAAAAGGAATGCTCATATCAAGTTTTGTGGCATTTTTATTTTAAAAGATGTGCCTCAACTCGAACCTACAGAATTTATAAGCCTGCTAATCGCAATGTCCGCTTGAAATGTGATTACCCCTTCATGTGGGCGGATGCTTATAATAAGACTTATTCTGTCTATTTCAGATGGACTTAATTCTCGCTCTGGTTTGAAAATAACCGAACCGAAAATTAGAATATTTTCAAAATGGACTAAAAATTATGAAATGAAATAAAATGTATTTATGACAAGCACGATGGGCATAATACACATTTACAAATAAGCACACAACAACAGCTTGCCACAAAAGTGTCACAACTCAGCATTTAGATGGCTAAGCCAGCGCTGTTCTTCCGTTGTGACCCACCAGGTACGTACACTGGCCGACGAGGTGACCACGCTGGCAAACAAGTAAACATAGGTACATAATTTTAATTATAGACTTAAAAACTAAACACAAAACATGCCTGTATATATAAAAAATAAAATAAAAATAGAAAAATACGCACGCAATGAGTTAGTATTTTTGTCCATATTTTAAAATGATCCCGTGACAGATCGCAAAGCCACAATGGATGCAAAGTAATATCGTCGGTTGACAACCAAAACTCACTAAGTAACAAATACCTACTTGAAATAGACATCGTATCTAAGTTCTGATTCAATACTGACATAAGAGGTTGCTAATAGTAGTGACAGTTTTTATAGTGAGTTTTGCTTGTCAGCCGACGATATTATCTTATCAAAGTAGTAATATCTTTGTCAAATTGTCAGCCTGCGTGGCTTAGACAGTATCTAGTGACCTCGCTTCATAGGACGAAGCTGGAGATATCGGGTTTTCCTATGTATTACAGTAATAATAAATGTATCTAATGCCTATTAAAAATATATCGTCAGTTCTTAGGTACTCACTTACGTACTCGTAACAGGCCTTGATTGAGCTTACCATGACACTAAGTATTTTTTTTACAGAATTGACCTTAGATCATTATTATGTACCTATAAGCACACAACCCCAATACTATAAAATATTGTATACATAAAAAAAAAAAAATAATAAAATATCTTGGGACATCTTACACAAATTAACCTAGTCCCACGGTAAGCTCAATTAAGGCTTGTGTTGTGGGTACCAGGCGACGATATATATAATAGATAGATACGTATAGATACTTAGATACATACACAGCCATGACCAAGGAACAAACATTTGTGATAAATAAATACACAAAGAATGCCCTCGCCGGGATTCGAACCCGGAACCTCCAGCTTCGTAGGCAGGGTCACTACCAACTAGGCTACGGAGGCTGACATATATTCGCGTGCAACAGTCTACAGAAAATATCAGTAAATTATGTGTAATTCATATGTTTATATAAACAGCGTATTTACGTCTGGCATTTGTTATTTCCCCTCTTCTAGTACCCATATAACAAATATCTATTTTTTTCTCCTATCAACAAAATCGCAAACCAATCACCTATTGAATAATCAATGAACATAACATCTCTTGTATAAGGGCAATTTATTCGATAGACTCTTCCCCATTATTTATGTATAGAGCTATTTGTAGAAAAGGCTATTTTAAGGGCTGTTCACATTTTTGATAATAGCAGCAACGACGCTACAGCTTTTGTGCGTCATTCAATAAATAAGGCTAAGTGCTTTTCCTAATAACTTTATAGGTAGTACTTGAAAAATAATAGATCACAAAATTGACTAGGACGATAAAATAAAACATGGAAGCTGCACGATATTCGTGGTAGGCCCTCAGACCTCTTGATTCCTTTTTTTTATTAAGGGGTTTTCCAAAAAAAATACCTTGGTTTTACGGGGATTTCAGCTTACAATTAGGATTAAAAAAAAATTTGGAGTTGGTAACCAAGTTTGCTTTTCAAAAACGGTACTTCACCCCTTCTTACAGCATGGCGCTTATGAATTTCTATAATACTCGTAACCTATATTTTAAACCGGTATTTAATAACAACCAAATAAAAACAAAACCGACTTCAACCGGTTTCTCCAAGATCCCATCATCAGACCCCGACTTGGGGTCTGAACTTGAACTGATATGAACGGATATAACCCCAAGATGGTCCCGTTCACACCAAGTCTGATGATGAAATATTGAAGAAATGGGTTGAAATCGGTTTAATTTTTTTTATTTCATTTGGTCATTATTTGTCATCTTCCCAGCGTTTTTACAGCATTTGCAGTAAGCTTAAGAATCCTTTTCCTTTCTAATATAGTACTAATAATATAGTTATGAAATGCTCCTTATTTAATTCCATTTTTAAATAAGTAACTAAACAGGAAACTGTGTAGGTACTCTTTAGGAATTTTGACTGTAGGTTTTTGTATCATTTTTATTCTATTTTAGACATACGTGCCGTATTCAAAATCACATATTATAATTATACATACTCGTATGAGTGGACCGTTAGATCTTGATCTAAAATTGAAACCTGATGAAACTTACCTGAAACAAAAAATATTGTTATTAAAATATTTATATGGAAAAGTTCAACGAAATAACTAAAAAAATCAAGCCAAAATCTACAGTCGTCTTTTTCTTGCCAGGCTTATAACTGTTTCAGAGATATAAGTAGAAAAAATTGGCAATATCATGTTAGTAAACTTCGGTTATGTCGGCTTTTTTTACATTTTCCTTAAACAGCTCCACAGTGTGGTTTTCAAGATAGGTAATTTCTTGTGTGTACCTTCTTGGTACGGAAACCTATAAGTACCACCAAGGAAAGTCACTGAAACCATTATAATTATCCTCAGGAGAGTTATTTATGCAGGTACATGAAGTGACTTAAGGAGAATGAGAATATTGCATACATTGCATTGAGTATTTCCCGACAACGTTATCTTCAACAATGCAAATGTTATGCAGACTGACTAAATTCACAGAGGATTGAAGCGAGGATGCTGCTAGGGATTAATTATGTATGTATCTGTGCACAATACCGATCTACCGGCATAAGGGTATCTAGATTGTCTCAAGGTGGTTTGAACCGCCGAGGACAAACGAGACATGGCAATATGAGAAGATAACTATAATCGAATTGGTATTTTTTCATAAAAAAATCGCATCATCAGCTAGTGCAAGCCCATGTGAGCCGATGCGATTGACATTAAACCTTATTTGTACATTACACTATATCGACCCCACAGCTACCAACTTGTGATTAGAATTTCATACACATCATCTCAATTTTAGGTTGAAATGTTTTAATGTAGTGGTTCCACCAAAGAAAAGTGTACGCTATGAATTACCTATCGACAATTTTCTTTCCCAAGAAACAAACGAATGAAAGTCGGTAAAACTTGCTTTAGCAAATAATGTTTTATGCCATTGGCATAAAATACGATTTGTCAAAACCAACTTCAAGGAAATAGTTGGTTCTAGAGGTGTGCGCCGGCATAGAAATCACCGGCGGCGGCGCGCCGCAAAATTTTGCCGGCGTGGCGGCGCCACGCCGGCGTCAAGGCCACATTGTTCACCTAGGTCGCGTTTTATAAAGTACAATTTACAATTTTGCTGTTTGCCTCTCTTTCTAGCCAATATGTGCATGCGTTAGAGAGACAAACAGCGAAATTGTAAAATGTAACTTTATAAAACACGACCCTGTACGTTCGTATGGATGAGAAGGTATTTAAAAACCTAGATATAGTTTAGGACAAGTTTATTATAAAAAAATAAACTCGAAACAAAGTTATAGATTGCATTTTATGCGGCAATTGCAATAATTATCGTGTATGAAAATTATTTTATTAACTCGCACTGGGTCGAGTCGAGTCGTGACATTTTGTCTACACATCTACAGATTCCCAATACTACACATACCCAATTGTACAGATTCCTAATACTACAGATAAGAGTTAATATTAATACTACAGATATTGTCAATACTTTGTATTCCCGATTATACACATTCCCAATAATCAATAATACGGATTTCGAATGCTACAAATACCCAACACTATAGGGTCCCAATACTACGTTTTCCTAATAGGTACTGCAGATTTCAAATACTAGGTACAGATACCCAGCTTTACAACCTCTTTATAGTACCATCATCGCTCACACTGCTAATCAAACATCGGTGTATAAAAGTGTATAATGCATAAATGCACACGAAAATACATATGCACTGTATATTTTTTTCATATCAATTCTATTTTTGCATCGCTCATGTCGGTATGATTGCTTTGTTTGACGTTATGGCAGACACTTAAATTAATAGAATAAGTTAATAGACAGTCATTAAACTTCCTATGGTGGCCTAACGTAGATAATGAAAAAACATCCATCTTCATCATCAGCCTATCGTAGTCCACTGCTGGACATAGGCATCCCCAATTGCGCGCCACCGTTTTTGATCTTTGGCTGCTCGCATCCAGCTCTTGACAGCCATCCTGCGCAAATCGTCGTTCGCCTTGCCTGAGGGTGTCCTACACTACGCTTGCCGAGACCCGGTCTCCACTCAAGAACTCGTTTACCCCAACAGTTTTCGGTTCTACGACTAATACGGCGGGCTATGTCGAACACTTTGGTTCTCTGCCGGATAACCTCATTTCTGATTCGATCTCGTAAAGAGACGCCGAGCATAGCCCTTTCCATAGCTCGCAGAGCGATCTTGAACTTGTGGACCCGCCGTACCGTCAGTGTCCACGTTTCGACTCCGTACGTCATGACGGGTAGGATGCACTCATTGAAGACTTTTGTCTTCAGACACTGTGGGATCAACTATGTGAAGAATATAATATAATGAAAAAAACAAAGCTAATAATACCTGCTGGGATTATAAGCCTAAAAGCGGTTCAATAAAACCTAAATTACGACTTACGAGCAAGTGTGTTGAAAAAAGCATTACAGTTGGGTTGGAAATCAGTAGACGTGAAATATAGAGAATATGGAATCTGTCGACATTAGAATTTGTAGGCATGGTAATCTGTACTATCTGTAGAGTTAGGAATCAGTAATATTGTAAATCTGTAGACATGGGAAACCGTAATTTGGGAATATTAAAGTATGGGATTTTGTTACTTTGTAAATCTGTAGTACTGTGTAAATGTGTAGACTTGGAATTGGAATCCTGTAAAAGGTACCTACAATTGGGAACAATTCTGCCCGATTAGTGTGTTTTTTTCGTAGGTACGTATAAACCTCCTTTAGGCCTGAAAATCTGCAATCCAGAAGTGCTGCGCATACAACCTTTTCGGTCAAAGGGAACCGCTTGTCGATATTCGTAAGCATATTGTTCTTTAATGTCAATTTGATCAGCGTGGCGCGTAATTTAAATTATTTTATTTCGCAAAATTTTTGTCGCGGCGAGAATTTTTAAAACGTCGGCGGCGGCGGCGGCGTGGGTCCCGCGGCGCGGCGTCGCCGCGCCGGCGTGGCGCACACCTCTAGTTGGTTCTGCCTTTAACCAGAATTTATGTCACTGACACTAGTCAGTAAAAGTGACAGATTTACAGGATAGAACAGAACAATGATCCTTTCCGCTACAGACTGAGTCTACCATCCATTACGATGAATTTTCAGTATAGTACCACCATCGAAATGTAATAAAAAAAAAATTAACCCCTCAAAGTGAGTGATTAGTTAGAGTTTTCAATGTTCATCGTAATGGTTAGTAGACTTGGTAGGTAGCGGGAAGGATCATCGTTCCATTCCACTCTATATAGTGTATACATATAGGTGATCGCTAGCTATTCACACTGCCGACGAGTACATGTTGTAAGAAAAAAAAATCATTGAATCAGCGTCGATGGGACCTGTGCTTTAGATATACGTAAGCCGCCAGAAGTCTTAAAATTGCCATGTGCCTATCTCAGATAAAAAAAAGAACAACAATTTGGCACGCACTTAATTTTTGTGGGGAAGCCTGTTGTCACAGATATTATTTTTCCACCTTCCGGCCGGCAAACAGCACATTGCCAGCCGCTGCGCTAAACTAAGTTGCCGCCTGCCGGCTCCGTTGAGCAGAAAAATAGTATATTATACCTCGGCCGTTAAATGGGAAAGCCTTGGTTCACATGTTTGATCAATCACCCAACGTCACCCAAGACATTTATCACTTAAACGGCCTTGGCATATAATATACTATTTTATATGTATATCACTTAATAGTCACTTGTTTTGTACTGCCCCAAACGCTCCAAGTTCTCGCCTCATAGTTAAAAACATATTTTTTCCACCGTTTTTTTTACCTACGGGACCATCAAAGAGTTATCCTTACGATAAAAATAACGATTCTCTGAGATATCGAGTAACATAATGTATTAAAAAAAGTATTTTTGCAGTTGTTGTTAAAAAATATTTTATTCGATTACCAGCACGATTTTTAAGCTCAATTTACTTTGAAGTTACCTAAAGAAACTAGAATCAAACTTTGGGCTCCTAAGCGGAGTGCAAATGTGTCTTGCACTCCGCTTAGGAGCCCAAGCGGAGCAGTATTTAATGAATATTTCTAAATCAAAATTTCGATCCAACCTAGGATCTTGATGTTTTCGGCTAGGTACTTAACCTATTGAAACTCTAGCCCACTCTAGAATAATGTCAAAATGACAAGTAGTAAGGGATTTTTTACGATCCGATTACTTTGACATGGTTCCTAAATGACCTAGGTTTGTAACTGGTAGACTGTACCTACTCTAAGAAAACGTGTATAGACAATATTGATTAATCCCTATCTCGTTTCATACTTCATTACCTACATTCAACAAAAATACCAAATAAAAGAAAAACGAATGATGGATTACAGTCCTATAATACAGATAATACACATGCCGATATTTATTTTATCTACATGAGATTATTGGTCATTTTATTACATAAACCGTAGACGTCTGGCTATCGACATCAATTACTTAGCTGTATCCATTTCATTATGTCAATATTAGAACGTCAATGTCAAAGGTTTACTGCAAATAGATATGGGAATACAGTGTCATACTGCTAATGCGTATGTACAATTCCAATAATCTACCCTTTTGTAACCAATGGGATTCTAAGGAAGCCGTGTGGTGACGGCATTAAGAATACATTTGTCACCACCCCAACACCTCCTGCGGGTGTCGTAAGAGCCGACTAAGGGATCGAAGTGTCACTGACCATCATTTGATAAAAGATTGATGTTGGGCAGCAGCGTCATCATAGTGGACACATTACTGCGATCGCCAATCCGCTTGCCCAACGTGGCGATTATGGGCATTTACCTCCTAATGCGTCTATACGCATAGTTAATAGGAGAGGCCTACGTCCAGCAGTGGACTATCATAGGCTGATGATGATGATGATGGATTCTAAGGCCATTCGAAAATAATATCCAAGTAATGTTATCAATTGTAAGATTTTAATGTAAAATCAATTGTAAGATTGTATTGATATTTTGACACGGTTTTTAGAGATCACTGTTGTTGAGTAACTGTAGGTATATTTCAGTGTTAGAAAAATCGGTCTATCAGTTTTGAGACAAGTTTTGAGAGATAAAATGTTTTCAACCGACTTAAAAATAATATATCACAATGTAAATATTGTGATATATTACTGCGTTGTATTTCAATATTCACAATAGACCATAGCATACGCTGTGTGGTGACGGCAGTATTAAGAATACATTATTCACCACCCCAATTTTTCCCGCGGGTGTCGTAAGAGCCGACAAAGGGATTGAACTGTCACTGATCATTCTTTGGTAGAAAATTGATGAGGGGCAGCAGCGCAGCATCATCATAGTGTACACATTATTGCGATCGCCAATCCACTTGACTAGCGTAGCGATTGTGGGTATTTACCTCCTATTGCGTCTATAGGCATAGTTAATAGGAGATACCTACATCCAGCAGAATTTGCCGTAAATAGATGCATTTGTATTGCATCCATTTACGGCTTAACGTCGTTAATCTAGGTCTCAGACCAATATATTGTATAATACGTTTATACATGTATGTATAATCTTGAATACATTCCCGATTTCAGAGATTATTTAACCTGGTTGAATTGAACCCGATATCTTTAGTACCAACCAGTAGTGCAAATATGTCATAGAGTATATACCGAACTAGATGTACTAACTGTAGAATACGTTTGGAAAGTAAAAGCACATGAGTATGGCACTGGTCTCACCGCGAACTACTAAGCTATGAACTATGGGCTATAAACACGAAAAAAGATACGCACTCTCGTGTAAAAAAAAAGAGACACGACGATACTCGCCCGGCGGTGATAGCTAATAGCTGGGTGAGTATCGCCGTGTCTCTTTTATTTAAACAGAAGTGCGTATCTTTTGTTCGTGTTTATAGCCGATAGTTCATAGCTTAGTAGCTAGCAAGAATGAGAGATTGACAAAATTAAACATCGGCTTAACAGTGACCATAAGTTTTATAGTTCTCGATCAATAAATTTATTAAACAAATCATGTACCGTAACTTAGAATAAATAACAAGAATGCAAACCATATTCAAAACATTACATTATAATATCTTGTATTTAATACTCATTTTACGTACTGGAAGGCTCAGCGTGGGTAGGTCCCTCACAAGGTGGACTATTTGGACTAATGACCTGGTGAAGGTCGCAGGAATCTACTGGATGCGTGTGGCATAGGACCGGTCATTGTGGCAATCTTTGGGGGATGTTTATCTTCAACAATGGACGTCTTTCAGCTGAAATGATGATGATGATGAACTAATAATACTTTATACAAGTATACTCTAACGCCAGTCAAGTGGTCATGTAAATATTAGTTCCTTTTTTTGTCGCCATTCAACAACAGTCGTTGGCTACTGTAAAGCCAATCCTTACAGCTGTCAATTAACTACATTATCGGTCAAGAAAGGCGGCCGAGCCTCATTCTTCTTTCCTCTCTTATACATATGTATAGATACCATAAATAGGCATTTCTCCGAGCGTTTCATGAGCCATCTACAAATATTATAGTCTATGGCAGATCTAGATTCGAAGGGACGCTCACAGAACTCAAGCTATCACCCGCATGGAATGTTGCGAACTGACTTGCTATTGACGTTCTAACTGGTTCTCGGTTCGGGGTGATCTTAAGCTGATGTTACATGAGCAAGATATTGGTGGAAATATTTAAGCCTTCAATAATAAATAAATATCTTGGGACATCTTATACAAATTAACCTAGTCCCACAATAAGCTCAATGAAAGCATGTAATGTGGGTACCAGGCGACGATATAATTATAATTTTTCTCAAACATGCAATGAAATGTTGTCATTACGTGTGTCATTCGCCGCCGGGAAATAAGTCGTTGCAGGCCTAGGCCGGGAAGTATTTTGTTTTTAATTTCAAAATAAACATGGCGTCTGTGTTCATAAACAGGCTAAGCAACTGTTCTTTTAATAGGTCCGAACTTTATCGGACCAAAAATATTCCCGTTAATGCCTATTACACACGAATTGATAATCCCAAAAAAATCTGTATGATTAGATTTATTTCAATTTTATACTTCAACTTATTAAATAAACGAAACTCAATTCACCAGTAACAAGAAAACATTCAATATCATTTGCTTTATATTTTTATTTATCATTAAATACCTAATTATTAGGATGTGTATAACAGCCCTAATACGGTTTATCCAAAAACTGAACGAGCGGAAAATGGATCATTTCCTTAAAAAAAAAAAAACATTTTGGCGGGATTAAAGGGTAATTTAAAAAAAAACCTGTATTCAAGTGGAATTAATTTTTATTGTCGATGTTCATAAAATAAGATTAAATATGAGTTCCGATGATAGCAGCAATGAAGAAACAATCTGTACACCGCCAGAATTAAGGGCGGAGGCTCAGTTATCCTACTAAAGTTGCGTTCAAAAACATGATTTCATACAGCGAATTGCATATCTTATTATGCAATTCACTGTATTGTAATAACACTAATTACTAAAGTACTTAAAGTGAGATTGTAACTATTCTTAACATATATTATTTTAAGTTTAACTCATGTTATAAATGGAGTGAAAATGTAGTTAAGCATAGGTACCTAAAATTGCCAGTATGCATGTTTAAGGCTGCAAATATGAAAATACAAGACTTGGCAGCACTGTGTTTAAATTATACCATATTAAACATTTATTATTTGAATGGTGTATTTATTTATTTCATTGCATTAGTTTGAGAAAAGCACTATACATGCCTAGCCGTGAAAGGGGCTTGCAGGCTTCGTAAATAGCCGGCCTCCCTACGGTCGGCCGTCTATAATACTCAGCCTGCAACCCCCTATTTCCCGGCGGCTGCAGTAATGTACTATTCATCACACTTGCTGTCTAAGCGCGCCATTGCTTGCGTCGTGCGTAGCGGGAGTAATAGAAAAGTGAAATTCGCTAGGGAGTAATAGATATATCAGTACGTCATTTAATAATATTATGTCTTGAAACTTATTTTTTTGTCGCCAAGTGTGATGAAAAACATTGTATGCATCACGGTTGGTAAGCGGAATACTAACTCGAGTCATAAAAGCCCTCCACCTAACGGCGTCGGGCTTCTAACACTCTCGTTAGTAATTCCGTACTTACCTCCCTTGATGCATAATGTACTAATAATAGATACATACATATAGATACGTAAATACATAGACAGCCATGACCAAGGAACAAATATTTGTGATAAATAAATACACAAATAACGCCCTCACCGGGATTCGAACCCGGAACCTCCAGCTTCGTAGGCAGGGTCACTACCAACTAGGCTGCGGAGGAAAGGCTAGGCTACTTTAACCGTTAATTCGACAAAAGTAAGAAATGCTCGTGTGTTAAAGCCTTCTTGGCACTCAATAGGTTCTAAAAAATTTGAATCTCATAAATTCTGGTTTTGAAAAAAATACAAAAAGTGTTTCATAGACTGTCCAGAACTTTGAAGGTTTTCAAATATAGCATAAGACGGAATAAAATGCATTTCTAATTTGGAACTTAATAGCACTCATAAGAGTTTAAAACCAAATTGGCCATAATATAGGGCTTCGTATGCATTAGAAGCTTAAACATAGTTATATGCAAGAGATGGAAACAGATAATTTGGCACTAGCTCGGCTCTTAGGTACCTTAGTTATGGAACGTGCAGGTGTAAATCTAGCTTTAGAGATAAGTAAGCTATTGATAACATGTGCAGTAAGAAACTTTTGAATAACACTTTAACAAAAAAGAAAACATGGTTAAAACAGACGATTATATACCTATGTATATAATCGTCTGTTTTAACCATGTTTTCTTACACACAAGGGGACACATAGGGGTACACAACAGGCGGTCTTACCGCTATAAAGCAATCTCTTCCAGACAACCTTTGGGTAGCGGAAACAAATTAAAAGTCGCAGTAATTAGGAAAACTATTATTTGTTTTTATACATTTAATCAAACCGAACGTTTAAATAAACTTAACGATATTCCTTTAAACAAACATCTATCGCACAACACGTTTCCTGCAAACGATATCTCATTTCATTTGCATTAATTACAAACCATCCAGTTTACCTAGAAATTCAGTGTAGGTTCAATCGGCGACACAGATATGTGTCAGATTTTGGACCTTATTACAAGGCCTTAAAGTGAAAAAGAGGTCACATCTCTTTGTAGTCTGAACACAAAACTTTGCGCGCAAAAGGCTCAGTAAAGTTCTTTGGCCGCCTTGATGGTAAACTCTTTATTCCCTTTCATTTACTTGATCAAAGTTAGTTTACTTTTAAATTAAATCTAGGATACACTATTTCAAAATGCTTAATAACATTGCGCGAGGTTATTCGAGGTTTACGACTTCCTTCGTAAAGATTTCGAGTCTGAAGTTGAAACCTCATGCGGGTTGGTGGTGTCCGCCATGTCAGCTAGTAAGAATTCTTGACTACCACTCCACTCTTCCCGTTAGAGTCGACAGTAAGAGATTTCCAGTATCACTGATTTCATATTATTTATTGAACGAATTGATCATCATACTGCGATCATCTTACCCATTGTAGCGATTATGGGGATTTACCTCCTAATACGTCCATTTGCATAGTTGATACGTCCAGCAGTGGACTGATATAGGCTGCTGATGTGTTGAATAGCCTGGAAATCTATGGAATAGTAAAATTTCAAGTTTTGTCTGCATAAGTAGAATAGCTGGAAGCTGAAAAGCTCCCCACTACAAACTTTCACAAGATACCAATTTAACTAGTGCCCAGAAAAACGGTGATCTCTACCACACTTTTGCATCTGTACCTATCCTTAGAATGGTTATCTGTCTCACATAATGAGGATTAAATTCTATCTATGTATTCAGCCTATGTCCACCAACAGCCGGGTATATACCATTATTACCATTTCTTCATTACGCCACTCTCTTCGGCACTCTATGCTACTTAGTCGCTGTTTTGTTGCCGTTCGGCAAGTTTTTTTTCATATTTTAAAGACAAACGGGTCTTATCGCGTAAACTTACGTTTAATTATATCCTGACGTTTCGGGCATGACGTTACATCCGTGGTTGCAGGCAGACCTGTCTGTGCCTGTACATGATAAGACCCGTTTGTTTTTAAAATATGAGTGATAATCGTGAAAGTTGAAAAAATAAGTTTTTTTTTGTTTTTGTCTAGTAACGCTAAGTTTCGCTTGGCACAGAATACTGTAGATTTTTTGACTAAGTAAGTAACTGGTCATTTACATTATCAGAATTACTCTGTGACGACGGCATTTGCGAGTGCCGAAATATCGGGTGGTCAAAAATACAAATTTACATAGGAGTATTTCCTATCATCATCATCATCATCATCATCTCAGCCATAAGACGACCACTGCTGAACAACATAGGCCTTCCCTCTGGACCTCCACATGTACCGGTTAGATGCGACCTACATCCAGCGTCTCCCGGCGACCTTCATAAGGTCGTCCGTCCATCTTGTGAGTGGACGTCCTACGCTGCGTTTGCCTAGCCGTGGTCTCCACTTTTCGACCCCAGCGACTATCATTGTATTTATCTATATTGTATTTCCTTTGTTTTGTATTTGACCATTCGATTCATATTAAATCATACTAATAATGCTGTAATAGAATGTCGTTTATAATTTAATTCTAGATTATTGAGATAACTTCAGCTACAAAAAAACATCATTGAGTATACGTTTACAAAATTCAGATACAGACCCACAGAATACACCTGACAATGACTCAATGGTTGTCCCGTCGATACAAAGATATGTCCATGTCAGCATTGAAAGGGGTCCCCTTTAGAAAAGTGGAGTACAATACAAATTTGATGTATAAGTGCCTACGTATTACTCGAAGGCCATAGATGAAACGAGTGATTGGTGGTTTTGTTAAGACTTTTTTAATGAAATAAAACTATAAAACGGATAAGCTCGCGTATATAAATAAATTTAGCTTCAAGATTTCTCGACTCAATCAGACGACTCGTATGAAAATTCCCTGTTGAGCGCAGGCCGGTCATTTTGGCATTTGTTGGAGGGGTTACGGACAGGATCAGCTGCATCTTGAAACGTGCTTCTACTAAAACCTATTTTAAGCCAATTAAGATGTCGCAGTTTCTGAGGCCTGTTAAGTATAATCTTTACTGAATGCAGGAGTGTATAAGCTGGACTGTTAATGTGTCCCTTCATTATGTTGGGTAGACAAAGAGGAATATGACTACTAGGGTGAAGAAACACATAGGCGAATGTCGGCGAAATTTTATAAATTTGTGAAAATAATGGTATGTTGATTATTTTATTTGTCAACAATAGATAATCTAATACCATACTCCAGCAATATTCAACAACACAATTTCGAATACAAATTCGTCGACTCTTAAATATTTTTAATTGTTTTAATAATTACACAGTATCAATACCGCTCAGTCCAATTTCCTCAGTATTGCCCTTTACATTTTTTTATTTCCTGATTTGCCCTGAGATTCTGGTACACCTAACTGACTAAGCTACAGAGGCCAATAATATCGATACCTTTGGGTTCAATTGTCGTAAAGGACATTTTGGTGAAAATGAGTTATATATACAGTTTTGTTCAGAATTTCAAGCGCTATCGATCTGTATAGTTAAAGTTTCGATATCTCTTAAAAAGTTGCCTTTACGACCAAGATTTTCTACTATGGACTTGCAAAAACGGCTTAGCGAATGAGGCGTAAATATCAAGTCATTTATTATAAATAATTATCTGTGTCGTAAAGGATGGTGACAAATAAAAATAGTGTCGTAAGTGACCTAATAAGTTATGTGTTGTCCTTTACGCCCTTACTTTTTTACGATTGCTCTCTGTAGTTCTATGGCCAACTTGGGCTTAAAGAACAAGTTTTTTTCTTCGTCGTCCTTTACGACCGGCACGAAATATTAATTCTTATATTTCTTATACAATTACTATTGAATGATCCGGGTGGTAAAGCACCGATGTCATTTTTGTTGTTGTTTATTACCATAAATTTGTTTGTACACATACAAAGGTATGGGAAATATATTGATAGTCTTTCATGTCAAATCAAACATAATCCACACAACTTTTAAATGTAAGAGGGGACCGCTTTCGTAGTATTTATGTAAATATAATACACTAAAGGTAATCAGTAAACTGTAATCAGCCACTGTCCAAAGTGTCCAAGTATCTAGTTTATACATACATGTGACAGTCATTTTGAATCTTCAGTAGAAATAAGTTGAAATAAAATAATATCTGAAGACATTATAGTCGTATTTAGGAGTTTAATTCTAGAAATAGGTACAATCTGTGCCTTAAGTACCGGGGAACTTAACCCGTAGGTATTCCTAGTTCTTCTTTGTTGTAGTCTTACAATCACTACCTGTGTCACATCACATGAACTACTCAAACAGTTGCTTATTAAACTTTACTATTACCATTACCCAGCGTTTGTTATTTACATAAGTATACTACGAAACCGTGCCATGTTGCCGTGTGATGACGGTAGTAAGAATACATTTGTCACCACCCCAACTATTCCGTGTTAAGAATTGGCTAAGGGTTTCAAGTGTCACTGACCATTTATTTATCGAAGATTGATGTTGGGCAGCTGCATCATGACAGTGAACACAGTACTGCGATCGCCAACCCACTTGCCCAGCGTGGCGATTATGGGCATTTACCATCTAATGCGTTCAGACCGTTGTTCAGCAGTGGACTGATATAGGCTGATGATGACACTTAACTACAAAAGTGTTCCCCTGCTAGAAGTAATAAATGTTATACAGTTTTGAAACAGTGTTTCCATACTTATTAGTTGACTATTTCTTTGTTATGACTAAATACATAGAGAAAATATACTATAACTCTAATCCGGCTTTCAATCGCCATTTATTTCCTACGTTTTAATAAATGTTTTAAATATGTTTTGAGCAAAATAAGCAGAGAACAGTCGCTATTTGTACCATTTCGCCTACATTTACGCCCCAAATTTGTAAGAAAATTATCTAAGACTGTCATTTACGACCCTATCAACTCTTATTGCTCAAAAAAATCGTGGGTGTAAAGGACATACATAGCATTTTGACATGTCCTTTACAACATCTAACTTCTAAGCCGTTTAGCTTATCACTACGATTGCCACACCAGGTCAAAGATACCAACAATCTACATTGTTTTCATATACACGTCACAAATATAGGTCAAATAACAAAAAAGTTATAAACAGTTTTCTAAAAAAAAATTAGTTTTTTGCTTCTCCTGAAAACCTGCATTTTGTCCTTTACGACAATTGAACCCAAAGGTATCGATATCGTACAAAACTAAATCGAAATTTGACCTGAAATCTCTCTAGCAACGCAAGATATTACTGAACAGGTCTTTCTATCGTGTTTCGTTTTCAGAGTTTTTCTTTGAAGGCCGGAAACGTCCCTCATATCCGCCACCACGATACTAGACAGTATTTTAACGATATCACTCTATCTTTCCTCACTCGACCAACTTCTCTTTGCTGCCGCTTAAAAAATGTTGTACTGAAATCTCGAGTTACATTTTGTAAGTGGTGCGGCTCTCGACGGCAAAGTTAAGATGGCACTGGAGTCTCATCGCTTTCATCTTTCTAGTGAGCTTAACCTTGGGAATTCATGACATTTGTATTATTCTATAGTGAAGAGTGACATGTATTATTTATAAAATTTTGTGATTCCAAGCAAATCTCGATCAAGAGTTGTTTAGATATGGGCAATTTTTTCAGAGTTGTTTCCCAACTTTTTTGTAACACAAGTATTTTTTTATATAATTTCTATTTAGAATCATGAGCCTTTTAAATAATTTTTTTGAATTTTCCATTCTTTTAACGCCATACAAAATGTATGAAAAAAATTTAACGGAATGAAAAACAAACCTTGGGAAATTGTATTAAAGGTTCTAAAACCAAAAAAAATGGGGGGGGGGGGTGGAATGACTTTGGCCCACATGTTCCAACTCAAGAATGATGTAAAAAATATATAGCTAAACATATAGCGGATGAACGCTTAGATAAGGTTTCCATTAGGAAGAAATCCCAAAAAACGATCTCTTAAGCTCATTATGAAAGAAAATTAATTGTAGACGGCAGATATCGATCTCAAAACAATGAAAGACTTAAATGAACAGAAATTTTAGACAAGATACGTCATTTGAGAAATAAGTAAAAAATAAGAGTAACCCTTTGTCCGTACTCAAGCCCGAGTCTTTTCAGTGGAAACAATTGCAAAGGAAAATGATAAATCGATGTACATTAGCCCTTTGGAGTGCATAAAGGATTTTAAAGATAGGGTTAATAAAACCTTACATACATCAATTAAGGCATTCTTAAGTACATTAAATATCGAGTTTATTCATTTGCTTCCCGCGCACTTAGCAAGATACCACTAGATATTTATGGCGCTTTAAAAATCAAGCCCAAAGGATAAGGTAAGCA
>JALPQI010008788.1:0-48623 GCA_025490895.1 Thaumatotibia leucotreta
GTTATAAGTTGAAAGATTCTATACATATTTGACAATTTTGTCTTACCGACAATCACAGCTTATAATAAAGTACCTAATCCTACCTACCTACCTAATCAAATTAATTTAACAACTTGTTTTACTAATGTAACAAAATTATTGACCAAGTTCAAACTATTCCAAACATAGGTAACATAGGTATATTTCTTTTAATGAGTTCGATTGCTGGCAACCTTTCGATATATGTAAACAGATACACTGGGTATAGTAACCCAGTCGTTAAATATATTTTAATGTATCATGTATGGAAAGATCGATTCGTAGTTCTTAGTTTAAGTTTTACTAGGGTAAACAACTACATTACACTCATCAGTCTTATCACGTTATCTGAATAGATATACATATTTACTCAGACGCCGATATTCCAAAACATCTTATTTTTATTTCTACATTGAATTGTCTGTCACAATTTACTCTATAGTTGGTAGTAAAATCTAAATATACAAAAATGTGTAAAAAGCGATTCCTATTAACAAATGAAGGCTTCATTACTTCAAAATAAAAGGGATAGATGTATAGAGTGACATTTCTGCACTCTTTTCGATAAACATCAATTTTTAAATTAGAACATAGATTTCAAAGAGTAAAGTAATATATATGATAAAGAGAGCCCTCTTGTGGAATTTTCTTGCATGCATGGTTGAAGCACCATCTTTAAATTCGTTCCGGAACTAATCATGTATACACCCATTAATATGTATACACAATCATAGCCTGCTAATGATTAGTTCCGAGTAATGAGTTATTTTGTTCTGGTTTTTAAGTTTCTCTACATTTTTTGAATATAACACACTTGAAAACCAAAACAAAATAACTCGTTACCCAAAAAAATTATATATATACCTATAGGAAGAATAAAATAAAACACAAATTTTATAGGTTTCATTATTTTCTAATTTTGTATAATATAAGCGTCAATATCACGAACAAAGCGTCTATTTCGCACAATCAATACAAAAATAACAGCATAACACAAAATTGTGCTTTTAGCACAGCAAAAAAATAAAAGCGTCAATATCGCGAACAAATAAGCGTCTATTTTGCACAATTGATAATGTTTAACACAACAGAAAACAGCTCTAAATACAGAAATACAGAAACTTTTACGGAGGAATAAGTTCAACTCAACGTAAAAAGCGAAGAAAAGCAAAGAAAACATGCTACTTGTTTACATGTGCAATGCCATAACTCTTTCAAACTTCATCTTGACTTCAACGACAAATTAGTGGTCGTTTTTTTGTTAGATTTTATGGCATCATTAGTGGTCGTTCAATATTTCACACATAATAAAGTTTTGGTAACCTATTAATTAATAAATACTACTTTAAGTCATTAAAAATATTTATTAATTTTATACCTACCTCCAAATAGTAAATTTTAATAAAATACTAAATATTTAAATAAATTTTAACAAACAGTGACATCTATTGGTAACAATTAGGGCTACACGTAGTAGTAACAGACACGCACACACGTACGCTAAACAAAGGGTGCATGTGTGCGTGCCTATTTTCGGATCTGCAAAGCAGATGAAACCGCTATCTAAGGGAATTGACCCGTACAAAGAAAGTGTCTAGCCCATAGACATAAATTTATAGACCGAGTCTATTATTATCTGTGGGTGACGCCGGCAATGCCTGTCAACGATCTTTGTTTGGGTGTATAGTGCACCTAAACCGCAAATAGTAAAAGTGATTAAAATAAAGCTTTTCATGTATATTTCTGCTCGATAATTGTACCTATGTTAGAAGCAAGTTAGAATATGCTTCTCAAGTATGGAACCCGTGCTACATTACCTATATAGACAGGATTGAGCGCATACAGCGAATGTTTATAAAACATCTATGCTTCAAATTAAAATATCCTTACAATTCTACAAATTATCTCAAAATATGCAAACATCATCACCTTGTCCCGTTACAGAAACGCCGTGAAATAGCAGACATCACATATCTGTTGAATGTCACTGTTGGCGAAATCGATTCCCCTGAGTTGCTAAGTAAATTATACTTCAACACCCCCGTTCGATCTAAAAGGTATCATCCCCCAATATCCATCAAAAATGTTACTTCCAAATACCGACAGAACAGCTTTTTAACGCGTGCCAGTCGTAACTAGAATCAGTTGACTAAAGAACTTGACATTGACGTATTCAACTGTAGAATTCCTAAAGTGAGACGTATTATAGTGCAGCGATATTTCGAGTCCTTTGAGTGAGCGTGTGGTCCTTTAAATTTTTTTTTTTTTGTTTGTATTGTGTTTATTTTTTAAATATTTATCATGTTAGTACTTTGCTTTTACTAGAGTATCTTGTAATATGTTCTTATGTTGTATAGTATAATGTTGTATTAATATTAGAAGAAAAATATTATTTTTGGTTAAGTGTAGCATTAGTGCGTACCTCTTAGATAAGCATAAAATGGATATATCAGTGAGTTCCTATAATTCGTCGGGTGAGAATGCAATTGTGCTATACGCCACTTGCCTTGGTTTAGAGGAGAGCGAAATGAAACAAAAAAAAATATTTCTTGGAATGTCTTATAATTTTGCAATATTTAACTTAACTGACACTTTAGTATATTAATTTACTATTTTTGTCATATACAATTAATGTTTAACTTATAATAGTCATGAGATATACCTAAGTAGTTTTACAATTGCCATATCCATTTTGGTAAGAAAATGTTTAACTTGCTATGTATGATATGACACAAAGTTATGGATGTGTCACAAAATGTTAGTGTAATGTCAACAAAGGTAGACAATAAAAGCAATTGTTTATCCACATAAAAGTTATTTTACGACTAGATTTATTTCTAGTCAAGACGATAATTTATCTCGAATATGAAGACATAATTATTCACGTGAATACTATCCAACATTGATTTCCAATATTTATGTGAATCATTTTTTACTTTGTTGTAAATAGGTACTATCTAATACGTGACCTTCTCTATTTTGTGAAATGATAAGCTTTCCAACGATATCTAGTGCTAATGTAAAAAATATTGATGAGAACAGCTTATAATACGTTTACTAATGAATGGCATATTAACGTTATTATTTCTTATCAACTAATAATTACAGTTTAAGTACCTAAATACACGCTCTATAAATTAAAAGACATGTCATGTAATATGTAATTCAGGAATAGTGACCGACGCCTCCCGTGGCCAGGACTTAAATGGCATGGCATGGCAGGAAAACAGGAGGTCGCTGGATCGATTCCAGTCCTGATCATACTTAGGGGGTTCGTTAAATTTTTCTGTAGTATAATATATGACATTTCTTACAATTTATAGTTAGGTACCCGTTATTATAAATATTATGTATTTATACCACCAACTTATTAAGATAAAAGCTTGAAGTATGAATGACACAAATAATTATAAATCAAACCTACCTTCTTTATTGTCATTTATCAAAAGAGAGGGTAGGTAAAAAAAGTATCGAATCGATACAATCAAATCGATTAATGGATTATGTCACAAAAATGTTGATCGGTTAGTCGCTTGGCACACTGATAAATAGGCTGTTAACCGTAAATTTGTGTCATGTCCGGACATGGCACAATATTGTAATCACTATTTATTGCGGTTTGAGGATATGGCACAAAAATATATGTCTTTTTAAAATATAAAATAAGAATTTTCAAAAATCGATAACTGTTTTGAACTACAAAAAAATATGCTATCAAGAACCATTAAAAACCGATTTTGCTTGAAAATGGATATGGCACAATTGCATTCTCACCCGACGAATTGGCTCTTTGTTTTTACTTTATTGTCTAATATCTGTATAATAGCTGTTGGATCTCCAAATAAAATAAAATAAAATAAATAAAAATAAAAAAATAAAATAAGTGCACGGAATGTGATAAAAGTGATGACTTGTGTGGCTCCAGAGTGTAAAAACCGCCAGGGTTACCTGAATGGACAAAATAAAGACATTGCGTTTCACCGGTAATTTAGTTTTGACTTGACTTTTAAGATTTCGAACCTTATTAAGGTAACAGTAACTGAAAATCTGATTCAATATTTGTTGTCGGATACATGTGTGTAGTTTTGTGAATTAACCATTCGTATTTGCATTCGTAATGTAATTATAAATAGTGGGATTCAAATATTTGTATCGCATAGTGTTGTACTTAAGAGACCGATCGTGATATCGATAAATGTATTGATAGCCAACTCAGAAAATGAATCGATGTTTTTAATTTCCAACAGGTTTCCACAGGACACTGAACAAAGGCTATTATGAGTCAAAAATATCAAAAAGGCAGACGACTGGTGCCCTAAAATGTATTCCAAAATATGCTCCGCACATTTTTAAGCTGTTGTTTCAAGCAAGGGTACGCGCATAAGTGATTACATTCTCACGTAGTACCCACCATATTTGGTAATCATCCAATGTCATGTCAACCAGAAAGTAAATTAAGTTTAGTTTAATAATGACACTCATGTGATACTTGTGTAGACTGATTGTGATTAATTATAAAGAAGCCATCATACGAAAATTGTTAGGTATGCTTTAAGGGATGATAAGTTCCGTAAAACATGTTATAATGAGGGTTTTCTGAAATGCCGTTCACCAGGGCGGCAGCACTGAGGTGTCAGGTCCAGAAACTTGTCTAAATTCTCAGAGCGCCTATAGTTTCGTGTTTAAATGATTTGTACGTTTTAATAAAATTATGTAAAAAAATAAAATGACCTTACCGCTAAGTGGCGCCAACTAGTGGCATACGTTTTAGACAGAACACTTCTTATGACATTTGACATTTGAATTAAAGAAAATGATTCATTAATTTTGTGATTTTATTTCTATCCTAAAATGTAGATTTAGAAATCATGACATATTAAGGATCGCAGAAGATCGTGATTCTGAGTAGGAAATAAGGTTTATTCCTACTTTACTCGCTACCTAATTTGGTAAAAATATTATTGCCGATAAAAGCATACGATGAAGACTGGACAACACTAATAGTAATGACATTTTATCTAGTCAGGTTGGGAGCATTGTTCAAGAAAATGGAGTCATTGATAGAGTTCACGACCAAGTAGAGCTACCTTATTTGTCTCTTTTTCCTTATGGAATACATCTTGAGATGGTAAAGATGACAATAGTTTGTTCAGGTATGTCTTAATACACGGAATCTTCCCTATATTTTATCTGTGGTCTAGCCCCTGATAGATTTGTTTGTGCCACAGAACTAAGATGACAAAGAATGATCGACAACGATTAAAAGCGTAACCAAAAACGAAACGCAAGTGTGTGCGTAAATTTATCTACGTGTGGTCAGGAATAGGGTTGCCTATTACAACAGAGCAATTATCTATCGATGTTTGACTGTTTTATCGACAACATGGTATTTTTTATCTTCGTTTTTAGGGTTCCGTAGCCAAAATGGCAAAAACGGAACCCTTATAGATTCGTCATGTCCGTCTGTCCGTCTGTCCGTCTGTCACAGCCGATTTTCTCGTAAACTATAAATGCTACAGTAACGAAAGTTGGTAAGGATATGTGTTGTATGAACCGCTACAGGATTATGATACTAAATCTTAAAAAAAACCATTGGGGTGGGGGCCCTCCATACATATAACTGAAGGTTAGAAATTTTTTTTTAGTTGTATATAAGCGTGTGGGGTATCAATCGAAAGGTCTTTGAAAATGATATGAAGGTTTATAAATCTCATTTTTATTTAAGCAAATCGTTTTCGAGATATCAGCTCTCAAAGTCTGAAAAATGTGTCCCCCCCCCTCTATTTTTTAAACTACGCAATATAAAATTCTAAAAAATATATATATTATGCACATTAATAAACTCTATCAACGATTTTTGGTTTGATTAAATTATCTCCTATAGTTTTTGAGGTAGGCTGATTTAACTGTATTTTTTTAATAATAAATTGATAATGGTACGGAACCCTTCGCGCGCGAGTCCGACTCGCACTTGGCCGGTTTTTTTTTTGCTATAAGTTTTATAGAACAATGTGTGAGGGTGTCGAATTACAAATTAAAACGTGTGTGAACTTATTATCTGGCGTATCCCTTAAATTAAACAGAAATAATAAAAATCGTATATTATCAAAAATATCTCACAAAACATAGTAAGGTCCTGCAAGTTTGTTAAATACACATTCGTATTTAAAATCTGGGACTATGACGGCATTGTAATGTAATATACTGATTAGGTATGTTTATCGAACGAGTATCGATATTTTGGTAGTTCAACATTTATTTAGTCAAGCTTTAGCGTAGCGTGACAATTTATATTTTTACACAAAATATCCTTTAATATTAACTATTGTGATAAATTATTAGCGCACAGTGATAGGACAACTAACAATTAATAAGATATGATAACTTACATGATTTATGCTACTAAATCGACAAAATATCGTCTGAAAACAATCAACCGGCAAATCATATTTATCTGTGAAACGAGTGTTTGCCGTCATTTCTTCGGTGGGTAACAGGGCAATCCTTTACACTACACGATACCATATCGGTTTAATTATTTGTGTAAATTTACTTCTTACTAGAATTAAATATAAAATCACTTTTAAATAACAGTCTCCGTCGAGAAGGCTGATACGGCACTTCGAAAGTGGGTACGCTTTTGGGATTGTTTTCTATCTCTTTTGCACTCGTGTAATAGTCATTATGACTGGTGGCTTCCCTTTCACACGCTTCCTTTCTCTATTAAGCGCTAGCGCGGATTCTAACTTTATGGTTTGTGCAGATATTTGTGAGCTTTGTATGCTTACATATATTTGCCCATTTCAAATGTATATATGAATGTGCTTGTAGTCGGCAAGATATATATGGAAAAAGTTTTGTGCAGATATTTTCGACGCCCGCTTTGTTCACATGTATTTGAGAAACAAGCGCCTAGATATTTGTGGCCGCTTGTTTGTCTTCATGTTTTTGCCTGTCATTGTACGGATATTAATGAACGGTATTAGTACACATTTCAATGACTCGATTATTGTGCATATATTTTGGATCGAATTGTTGTAGGGAAGTTTTTGGCTAATAGGTAGTACACATATATTTTAAGCTCTGGGAACGTACATACATTTATACCCTTGACTGTACAGCCTGTTGTTACCGCCATTCATCCGGGTCATGTGCTGTTATAATCGAAGTGTCTTTAATCATTACAATGATCCATGGTTTATGAAAGCTTCTTTATATTTTCTTGATATTTATACGGTTTTGGAAAAAAATAAGCCGACGTTGACATCTACTCATAAACATACAATACAAGTGACAGAACTGAATTTTAGGAGTCGGTTGTTCTACCCGGCAAGCACATCATTGAGCGCGGGATAGCTCGCGCTGCGACAAACCCATGTCGCGGCTATCAAATTTATATTTCTAGCCGTCATTTTCTCGATTTTGGTAGCACAAGTTAACAGCTCGAGAAATTAGTTCCATGCGAAAGAGTCATCCCGCGGGCGACATAACAAGTGTGGCCATTTATGTGTGGGACTAACTTTTCTTTCCTAGCAACACTGAATCGGTATAAATAAAGTTGAATGACGAGTGAACAGCAAGCTTTAAAAATGAAACATCTCTAGTCACGATAACTTTGTCTCGTTCGCGTAGTATAAAGATTAAAGAGATAGGACATTTTAAGACGAAAATGTCAAAGTGTCATAATAATAATCTATCACATGACATTTGTAGATTGTGTTTGGTGGCGATAGTTATTTAAAATGGCTCATGAACGTAAAATTTAAGTTAACTATAGCCTTTTATACTCTTTATACGTTACTGTGGATATAAGTTACGATTATTTACATTTAAAGCTTAAAGCGTATATTTTTTGAAATTCTTATTCATAGTTCTTTAATAAAATTTTATGAATTATATTTCAGTGTTCGGAGCCCAATAATAACACAAAGCAAGATGTCGTTGAACTAAACCCAAAGTTTCCAGACGGAGAATGTGGATCCGGAAAAGATGAGGTACCTAAATTGGGTCAAACTCCAAAAAAGAAATATAATAATCGGGTCTTTGAATTGCCAGCAGGTATTCCGATGAAAACTTGTACAAATTATTTAAATTTATGATGAAAATATGAGGGTTTCGTTTTCGTACCCAATATCCGCCTCCATAATCCATCCTCCAGGTCCCAAATAATATACCTAAGACCTAAAAGTAGTTGATATATCGGATATTCTGCATGTACCAACTTAATTATTAAGGTCAAGTATGGTCAAGAAAAGTAACACCTTAAGTTACATAACTATATCGCGTCTGATAGTATTATGAATAGTAAAAATCATAATATGATTATTTATTTGATCTGCAGGTTATTTATGCTGTGAGCTGTCAATAAAGCATGGCATTTATCAATTTTTAATATTGTTTAAATATATGGCGCAAACTGAAGAAAAAGGTTCGCGATCAGCAAATCGGATTCCACGACAACCATGAAGGCGGCCGCTGGGTCGCGCTCTGCAGCTCGTCGTGAACAACAAGAGTAGGCTTGGCGCCCGAGCTGGTGGCGCAGCCTGCGTTTGATTGGGTGGTTTTATTGTATATCGTTGAAGTTAGAGCTCTGTATGATATTTTTTCACTGTATTTATGAGGTTTCATGTTGTTACAATTTATGTTAGTAAATCACATTTCACATAATAGAAAAAATATCACGCCGTGGACGCGAACTTCCGCGACAAAGTATAAAAGTGCCCATTCAATTCAGACGATCGTCTACAACAGAGCAGAAATTACAGGCGTTAATTAACTTATTAATATATTTGTGATTGTAAACTTATTTGGCTCAAATGTTTTTTACGATACATATATATATATGTTACACTGAGTATTTAATACATCGTCCATTAAATACAAAAGCGACACAACTCAAAAACCGTGAAAAATGATTTTATTGCAAAAACGACATTAAAAGCACTAATATTTTACGTGACACTAAGACACCTGTCGATTTGACGTTAGAAAGTATCAAAATTATGCAGGTGCCCTTTTTGCACTATCACTCTTTCGAGACTAACTTCAGTGCTAAACTGCCATTTTGTCAGTTGCGACTCGACCGTTGACCAAAACGCACGACATTTTTGTGAAAAAGTGCCATGAAACGAAAAAATAAGTGATTACGTTAAAAAATATGTAAGCAAAAGTGCCATATTTGTAAATGTGGCCGTTTTGAATAAAATAAATACTTAAATATTATGTTTCTTTATATGAAAAGGAGTCGTAAAACGGAATGTGGCAGCTTTAATTTTAAAATATCCTCTTAAATTTGATTTTTCATTCATCAAAACTGCCGTATTAGGATTTGCAACCTTTTTGAATTAAAAATATATTCGAATGCATCAATCACAGGAGCCATATTTATACATGATGCTGTTTTGAATAAAGTAAATATGTATGGCTTAGATTTCTTTATAAACAAAGGAGCCGCAATACGGAATGTGGCAGTAAGGATTCTAAAATGTACACTTCATAGTACGTTTCAAAAAACATTGTTGCATTTACAACCGTTTTTAATTCAGTATAATATTAAAATCCATAAATGTACCAGATTCAATAATTGTGTATCTTTTGCATGAAATCTTAAAAAATACAATACATCTTATAAAAACAGTAATTGTAAAACGTGATACTTTGTATTGTGTTCGTTTTACTTAAAATTATATTAGAGATTGTGTGGAAGATGACTGTGAATTTTGTGTACCTATAATTGCGACTACGAAGAAACAATAATGGCATAAACTTCGGATTATTAAGTATTTGTCATACTTTTCTATGATATTATTTGTATAAAATACAAGTAAAACAAACATAGATCTAACCCCGTTGTATGTTTTAACGAATCTAAAAACTTATATTAGTAGTATTTATTTTTTCACTTTTGGCAATGCCAACATAGGGATGATGACTGTATTTAAAATAAATTATTAGACATTATGCACGGTATCATACACGAATAAATTATTACTAAAATATAGACTGCAGTCGTTATTGTACAGAACTTTTATTTAATATAAGTGTAGTATACAAACGTGACGTTACTTTTGTGTATTTCATGTAAATCTTTCAAAAATCGAAAAAAGATGTTGATTTGACTTGACAGTCATCATGCCTATTGCTTCACTACATAGGTAGTACCCAAGTACTAGCGCTAAACTGTCATGTCGTCTAGAAAAAAAATGTTGCATTATTACTAATCATAAGTAGATTTTTAGGAAAGAGTTATTATCTCTGCAATTAAATATTGAAAGATATACTTTTGTATCAACAAAAATTAAGAACTTGCATCAATTCTAATGAAAAAACTAGTAAACCGTCAAAACATATCAATTTGGATCATTTAGTATGGGATCATAGTAACCACTCCACAAATACAATACGCATAGAAAAAACAAATAGGTAACTAAAGATGTACTTAACCGATTTTTATTATTTACGTGCTTTTAGGTGGGCTATTGGTATCAAAGTAAATTCCATTCTCAACAATATAACTTTGATCGCGTTGTATTTATTTTATATTTATTCACTAAAGGTACCACATTTTTTTTATATAGCAGGTTGATTCTTGAAGAAAACCGATAATTATATCTGAATTTTAAACTAGTACGTTCGTTAAATTCATCAAAATATGTAACCAAAGTTAAAATTAATCAAAGTAACCCCGGTTTACGGTACCTATAAACATGTTCTGACAATATGTAAGTAAAGAAACAGTAAGAAAAAGTTTTGTCTGGTTCAGTTTTGTTAAAAAACAGTATTTCTATGTTTAAGACATGATTTCATGTATGATTTAAAAGAAATAACTGCTTATTTTTTTGTATTTGTGGCCTTTGATGGAATAAATAAATATCAGAGTTAATGTTATTTTTTTATGCAAAACGGACGTATACGCTCACAAAAGCTTGCACAGCACATATTACTTTCTAATAACCAAACACATCAAAAGAGGGTTAAAATGCCTACAAATTGATATATAACACATATGATATTAATGCTGTAAAAAAAATTTGTGAACAAAAAACGAATACAAAATCTTTAAACAGCTCCCCTGTAAAAAGTAAATTTTTGACTTGTGTCGCTTTTGTATTTAATGGACGACATGTTATTATAATAAATACATTTTTTGTAATAAATACATACTGGATTAATTATAATATTATATATTTTTATTTGTTTAAAATAATAGTTATTAGCCGTGTGGAGACGGTAGTAAGATTACATTTGTCGCCACTCCAACTCTTCCCGTTGGTGTCGTAAGAGTCGGTTAAAGGATTGAAGTGTCATTGACAATTTATTTATCAATGGGTAGTAGTGTGTCCACTATGATGGGCAGCAGTATCATTATAGTGGACACACTACTCCCGATTATGGGTATTAAATTAACCTCCTAATGCGTCCATGCGCATAGGCTAAGGAGAGGACATTGCCCATGCACCCGTGAACTAATAAGAGGCTGATCTACCTTTTCCTATATAGATTATCTGTGCAAATGCCGCTTTCCTTAATTATATTGTACTTGTAAAATATAGCTGCGTTATGTACGGTATACTATACTGCACAGTACATCGCTATCACAATTAATACAAATATTCATCTTGCCCTTAGATACTTCTATTCAATAGCTATTACTATTAGCATTGGTAGGTAGGTTAATACTTCTTATTTTCAACCGCTACTTTTGAAAACATTACTAGCATTTGATTCTCTATTGAACCTCATGGGTCTTCACTCTTCAGACCTTATGGTATCGACTGTAGGGTCGGTAATGAAACGAAGTTTGTTGATATTAAAAAATTAAAAAATGTCTTACAAACGTATGCACTAAAATAGATTATCCAAACTACCAATACATAGCTCATAGCTACAATAACATGCGACTGAAAGCCTAAATTTGCAACCCGTAACGAAGTTTTTGTGTTTCGCGACTTTCTCGCCACCTTCACACCTTGAAGACAATTTGTCGTATTTTGACATTAAACGCAATGTATTTTATCTCTCAAGGTACACGTCTGCTACTAATTATCTACGAATTAACATTAATTATTACGAGGATATCTCGCGTGGGACTTTCAAGCAAAATAATTATGTCGCTTTGATAGAACATCGCGAGTCAGCGTTATCTCGCGCGCATGTTGTGCTACCAATTCGTGACATAGCTCGAGAAAACTCTATGTCGCAGTTTTTGTCGTCCCGCGCCCATGATGTGCTTGCCGTGCTGGTAACTAATTGTAAATTATTTATTTAAACTTTATTGAACAATATAAAAGAGTACAAATTATTCTGTAATTTATGTAAATAAATTTGTAAATACAATACAAACACGCCTTCTGATTTGTGAGTGCTAAATACTCGAGCCCCACAATTTACAGGCGCTTAAGAAATTATTTACCCAATGTATGAAACCTCTAAATATTACACCAGCCCGGTCAGCACATCATTGAGCGCGAGATAGCTCGCGCTGCGACAAACCCATGTCGCGGCTGTCAAATTTATATTTCTAGCCGTCATTTTCTCGATTTTGGTAGCACAAGTTAACAGCTCGAGAAATTAGTTCCATGCGAAAGAGTCATCCCGCGGGCGACATAACAAGTATTGCCATTTATGTGTGGGACTAACTTTTCTTTCCTAGCAACACTGAATCGGTATAAATAATGTTGAATGATGAGTGAACAGCAAGCTTTAAAAATGAAACATCTCTAGTCACGATAACTTTGTCTCGTTCGCGTAGTATAAAGTTTAAAGAGATAGGACATTTTAATATGAAAATGTTAAAGTGTCATAATAATAATCTGTTTCATGACATTAGTAGATTGTGTTTGGTGGCGATATTTTAAATGGCTCATGAACGTAAAATTTAAGTTAATTATAGCCTTTTATACTCTTTATACGTTACTTAGGTACTTACTGTGGATGTTAGTTAGGTACGATTATTTACATTTAAACCGTATATTTTTTGAAATTCATGTTCATAGTTCTTTAATAAAAATGTACATATGTTATGAATTATATTTCAGTCATCGGAGCCCAATAATAATACAAAGCAAGATGTCGTTAAACTAAACCCATAGTTTCCAGAGGGAGAATGTGGATCCGGAAAAGATGAAGTACCTATATTGGGTCAAACTCCAAAAAATAAATATATCGGGTCTTCGAATTACTAGCAGGTATTTTGATGAATGCTTGTACAAATCATTTAAGTTTATAATGGAAATATGAGGGTTTCGTTTTCGTACCCGATACTCGCCTCCTTAATCCATCCTCCAGGTTCCAAAACAATATACCTATGACCTAAAAGTAGTTGATATATCGGATATCCTCCATATACCAACTTAATTATTAAGGTCAAGTATGGTCAAGAAAAGTAACACCTTAAGTTACATACATCGCGTCTGATAGTATTATGTTTAGTAAAAATCATACTACGATTATTTATTCGATCTGCAGGTTATTTTTGCGGAGCTGTCAATAAAGCATGGTATTTATCAATTATTCATACTGTTTAAAGATATGGCGCAAACTGAAGAAAAAGGTTCACATTCAGCAAATCGGATTCCACAACGGCCTTGAAGGCGGCTACTGGGTCGCGCTCTGCAGCTCGTCGTGAACAACAAGAGTACGCTTGGCGCCCGAGCTCGTGGCGCAGCCTGCGTTTGGTTGGGTGGTTTTAAAGCATATCGTTGAAGTTAGAGCCCACGGGTGTCTGATATTTTTTCACTATATTTATGAGGTTTCATGTTATTACAATTTATGTTAGTAAATCACATTTCACATAGTGGAAGAAATATAACACCGTGGACGCGAACTTCCGCGGCAAAGTATAAAAGTGCCCATTCAATTCAGACGATCGTCTACAATAGAGCAGAAATTACAGGCGTCTATTAGCTAATTAAATTATTAATATATTTGTGATTGTAAACTTGTTTGGCTCAACTGTTCTTTACGATACAAATATTTGTTACATTGAGTATTTAATACTTGTTATTATAATAATTTTTTTTTTTAATAAATACATACTGGATTATTTATTATGTATATTTTTATTTCTTTAAAATACTAGTTATTAGCCGTGTGGAAACGGTAGTAAGATTACATTTGTCACCACCCCAACTCTTCCCGTTGGTGTCGTAAGAGTCGGTTAAAGGATTGAAGTGTCATTGACAATTTATTTATCAATGGGTAGTAGTGTGAGTAGTGTGTCCACTATGATGGGCAGCAGCATCGTCATAGTGGACACACTAGGTACTCCCGATTATGGGAATATATTAACCTCCTAATGCGTCCATGTGCATAGGCTAAGGAAAGGACATTACATTGCCCATGCAGCCGTGAACTAATAGAGGCTGATCTACATTTTCCTATATAGATTATGTGTACAAATTTAATCATATTATACTTGTAAAATATAGTGCGTAGTTGTACGGTATACTACACCGAACATCGCTATCACAATTAATACAATTATGTATCTTGACCTTAGATACCTCTATTCAATAGCTATTAGCATTGGTAGGTACGTTAATACTTCTTCTTTACAACCGCTACTTTTGAAAATATTACTAGCATTTGATTCTCTATTGAACCTCCATGGGTCTTCAGACCTTACGGTATCGACTGTAGGGTCGGTAATGAAACGAAGTTTGTTAATATTAAAACATTAAATAATGCCTTAAAACGTATGTACTAAAACAGATTATTCATAACTACCAATACATAGCTCATAGCTACAATAATAATTCGACTGACAGCCTAAATTTGCAATCCGCAACAAAGTTTATGTGTTTCTCGACTTTCTCGCCACCTTCACATCTCGAAGACAATTTGTCGCATTTTGACATTAAAACGCAATGTATTTTATCGCTCAAGGTACACTTGTGCTACGAATTTTGAGGATATATCGCGTGGGACTTTCAAGCGAAATAATTATGTCGCTTTGATAGATCATCGCGAGTCAGCGTT
Source organism: Thaumatotibia leucotreta (assembly GCA_025490895.1). NCBI lineage: Eukaryota > Metazoa > Arthropoda > Insecta > Lepidoptera > Tortricidae > Thaumatotibia > Thaumatotibia leucotreta. The sequence goes on from JALPQI010008788.1 coordinate 14,998, forward strand.
ATCTCGCGCGCATGTTGTGCTACCAATTTGTGACATAGCTCGAGAAAACTCTATGTCGCAGTTTTTGTCGTCCCGCGCCCATGATGTGCTTGCCGTGCAGGTAACTAATTGTAAATTATTTATTTAAACTTCATTGCACAATATAAAAGAGTACAAATTATTCTGTAAATAAATTTGTAAATACAATACAAACACGCCTTCTGATTTGTGAGTGCTAAATACTCGAGCCTCACAATTTACAGGCGCTTTAAAAATTATTTACCCAATGTATGAAACCTCTAAATATTACACCAGCTAAGTTAAAACAGCACAGCTATACGTTATTATCTTGAATTTACGTAGTATGAGGATATTCCAAGTTCACATAAAAATAAAAACTTACTTCATCTATTTCTGGTATATAATAAGCATGAACACTGAATATAATGAGAAAAAATAACGAAATTGCAATACGCATGGTAGTTAAGCACAGCAATGATTAATTAATGCATGGAAATTGTGTTGCTAGTGTCCAATGATGACAATATGTAGATAATCCGAAATTAATTAGTAAACGTAATGGTAAATTATCACGCTCGACTGACCTAAAGCAAAAATAAATGGAAAAAAAATGTTACACTCGGTTTCATGAAATGAAATTAGCTAACCATGAATGCACGTTAGGTCGTAAATACGCTACCACATCTGCATCTTACGTTAACATTATGCAGTACTGCGAACGATTTGTTAGATGAGTTTCCCAAACGCAGTTATTCCTTGCAGATAATTTTCTTTTCGCCGTTGTTCATAGTCGCAAATTTTCCCACTTTTTTAATTTCCCTGTCTTACTATTTCATGGTAGCCACTTTTCTGATCGCATTTATTCAAAAACGCATTTTTCACATTCGTTTTATTACTCTGTAAGTAGTATATTTTCCTACACTAATTCTTTTCACGCACGAATTTGTTTACAAAAGCGTTTTTTTAGATTCGTTTTATTACCCTGTAGTATATTTTCTGCTTGCAATATTTCCCTAAACCAATTTTTTACATGCTCAAATTTGTTTAAAAACACTTTGTTAGGGTTCCGTAGTCAACTAGGAACCCTTATAGTTTCGCCATTTTTTTTTTTTTTTTTTTTAATACCACGTCGGTGGCAAACAAGCATACGGCCCGCCTGATGGAAAGCAGTCACCGTAGCCTATGGGCGCTTGCAACCCCAGGGGTGTCACATGCGCGTTGCCGACCCAATAAGAACTTGTACACTCCTCTTTTGAAGAACCCCATACTGTAGTCCAACGGGAAAACCTCGGCAGGGAGCTCATTCCACAGACGGACCGTCCGCGGGAGGAAGTTCCTCTGAAACCGCACGGTGCGCGACCATTTAGGTTGTAAGGTGTGAGGATGAGCGCCCAGTCGGTGGCGAGCGGTGCGATGATGAAAAGTGGACGTTGGCATCATGTCGAACAGTTCTTCAGAGCACAACCCATTGTACAGACGATAGAACACACATAAGGAGGCGAAGTCTCTCCTTAGACTTAAGGGTTCAATACCGCCTGTGAGTCTGGGATCGTCGACTATTCGGACAGCTCGTCTCTGAACCGAGTCAAAGGGTGCAAGCTGGTATACAGGTGCTCCTGCCCAGAGGTGACAGCAATACTCCATATGGGGTCTGACTTGCGACTTATATAACAGAAGTCTTTGCCCCGGAGTAAAGTATCCCCTCGCTTTATTGAGCACCCCGAGCTTTTTGGATGCCAGCGTAGCTTTTCCCTCTAGGTGACATCGGAATTGGACGTCGTTGGAAATGTCGACTCCGAGGATCCCAATACTCCCTGACATGGTAAGAGCTGTGTCTTGGAACTTTGGAGCCACAGTAAATGGGGTTTTTTGTCTGTCTGTCTGTCTGTCATAGGATAATCTCAGTAACCGCTAGTACTAGAAAGCTGTAATTTGGCACGAATATGTAAGTCACTGGTGATTGTAATATTTTCGGAAATAATTGCCCCGGAAGTTTAAAAAATGGGTTCCCTCCCCGCCTCTAACTTTTGAACCGTAAGTCCAAAAATTATGAAAGTAAAGCTTTATAAATACTTTCAAGAAAAAATAATTTGACCTTGACCGGCTAAGTTTTTGAGTTATGGTAAATAAAATTACGGAACCCAACACTGAGCGTGGTCCGACACGCTCTTGGCCGGTTTTTTTTACATTCGTTGTATTGCTCTGTAGCATAGACATATAAAATTGATAGACCGAGTCTATTTTATCTGTGGGTGACGCCGGCAATGCCTGTCAACGATCTTTGTTTGTGTATACTAGTGCACCTAAACCGCAAATAGTAAAAGTGATTAAAATAAAGCTTTTCATGTATATTTCTGTTCGATAAGTGCACGGAATGTGATAAAAGTGATGACTTGTGTGGTTCCAGGGTGTAAACACCGCCAGGGTTACCTGAATGAACAAAATAAAGACATTACGTTTCACCGGCAATTTAGTTTTGACTTGAATTTTAAGATTTCGAACCTTATTAAGGTAAAAGTAACTGAAAATCTTATTCAATATTTGTTGTCGGATACATATGTGTAGTTTTGTGATTAAACCATTTGTATTTACATTCGTAATGTAATTATAAATAGTGGGATTCAAACATTTGTATCGCATAGTGTGGTACTTAAGAGACCGATCGTGATATCGATAAATGTATTGATAGTCAACTCAAAAATGAATCGATGTTTTTAATGTCCAACAGGTTTCCACTGGACACTGAACAAAGGCTATTATGGGTCAAAAATATCAAAAAGGCAGACGACTGGTACCCTAAAGAGTATTCAAAAATATGCTCCGCACAATTTTAAGCTGTTGTTTCAGGCAAGGGTACGCGAATAAGTGATTACATTCTGACGTACTACCCACCATATTTGGTAATCATCCAATGTCATGTCAACCAGCAAGTAAATTAAATTTAGTTTAATAATGACCCTCATGTGATACTTGTGTAGACTGATTAATTTAATTATAAAGAAGCCATCATACCAAAATTGTTAGGTATGCTTTAAGGAATGATAAGTCCATAAAACATGTTATAATGAGAGTTTTCTGAAATCACCAGGGCAGGAGCAGGTCCAGAAACTTGTCTAAATTCTATGTTTATAGTTTCTGATTTAAATATTTTGTATGAGTTAAAAAAAATACATAAAAAAATTTAAACTTTATTTAAAAAAAAAAAAAAAAACATTTACTTAGTCTTTCTTTGGGGCTAGATAATTGTGTTTCTTAGCGGGACCTTACGGCTAAGTGGCGCCAACTAGTGGCATACGTTTTAGGAAACCCTCATTATGACATTTTAATTAAAGAAAATATTTCGTTAACTTTGTGATTTTATTTTTATCCTAAAATGTAGATTTTGAAATCACGATCGAAGAAGATCGTGATTTTGAGTAGGAAATAAGGTTTATTCCTACTGTATTCGCTACCTAATTTGCTTAAAATATTATTATTGACGATAAAAGTATACGATTGAAGACTGGACATCACTAATAGTAATGACATTTTATCTAGTCAGGTTGGTAGCATTGTTCAAGAAAATGGAGTCGTTGATGGAGTTCACGACCAAGTACAGCTACTTTATTTGTCTCTTTTTCCTTATGGAATACGTTTTGAGATGGGGTGAAGGATGACAATAGTTTGTTCATGTATGTCTTAATACACGGAATCTTCCCTATATTTTATCTGTGCTCTGTAGTATATATATTTTTTTGCTTGAAATATTCTTATTCATATAATGTATGTAATGGTAGAATATCTCGATGTTATGTTTGTTAAGCAAACCTCTTTAAATTGAATAGGATATTGAAAGTTTTATACTTCTATATCATAAAAAATTAATACTTCACAATGAGTAGGCAAGACATTGACATTGTCATTTGCGTGTTTCGCATAGAGCGGTTAGTAATATATTTTGAAAAAAATGGGGGATCCTGATGGAGCGTCTACGATTCATTTCTTGGAAAGTAGTCACGGAGGAAAACTTTTAATTAAGGCCGGTCATAGGCATTACTTACACCGTGAAAACAAAGACGGGACGTCAGTATGGATTTGCTCCAATAAATATTGCACTGGATCAGTTAAAATGAATGTTAATTACATATCTATAATGAATGAAAAGAAACACGTCTGTATACCGGACTTTGAAAGTATTGATGTAGAGCAGAGTATAGTTAACCTGAAAAAAAAAAGTCCATGTTGATTACAGACCGGTACCTGCCATTTATAAAGATGAAATGGCCAAGTACAAGACTAAGGACCGTATCTAAATGTAAGTAGACAATTTTAGGGCCCTATAAATACGTATACTCAACTTTATATAACAAAAACTGTTCAGTATATTATGAACCATATTAATGGGTATGATTTAAGGTCAGAAACAATGTGTCATTCCGTTAAAATCAATGAAATGGATCTGATTAACTTAGAGACACGGAAAATAATTTTGGACGACTGGTGTAAAATTAAGGGCATAACAATAAGAAAGCTCGTTAAAAAGTATAAGTTCACTTCTGCAGGCATATACAAACCGATAAATAAGTTCGGCAACACTTTAACTTTAGAATATCTGCCCAAGAGTGGAAGAAAACAGGGACTATGGGACCCAGCGTTGCATAAGAAAGTAGTACGAATATTTTTACAAAATCCAACTCTTTCTGTCCAATGCTACCAAAAAAGCGAAAACTCCGTCTTTTATGATACAAAAAATTAAAAAGAGACGAATCTAAGGACATATAAAAAACAGAAACAACCTAAAAGAGTTGAAAAAAAGTCGTATCAGTTAGAAAACGGACAAGTAAACTGTATGATCATGTGCTGACTAAGAAAAAGCAATGTATTATCATGGACGACGAAATGTACTACAAACTAGATTTGTAAACGACCCCTGGACCTTAGTATTGTACCATGCCCGCTGGAAAAATTCTCTCTAAACAAGATACAGCCATCAGTGTTGAAAAAATTGGTAAATAATACTCGTATGGCAAGCAATTTGTCAACGTAGCATGCGTTTCAATTTTTTTTTCACCACAGGTAGTTTAAACGCTGAAGTATACCAAGAAGAGTATAAAAAAATAAGACTGCTGCCTCTCATTAAAAAGCATAGGATGCCTACTTTGTTTTGGCCTGATTTGGCGTCATGCTATTACTCGAAAGCCACCCTTGAATGGCATAAAACAAACAAGGTTGATATAGTCGAAAAAGACATGAATCCCTCCAAGTGCCCTGAAGTACCCCCAATCGAAAGGTACTTGGCTTTTATGAAGCGGCAGCTTAAAAAAATGCCAGAGCTGCAACATCAGCCGACGACTTAAAAAAAAAGTGGAACAGGGTGTCAGGAAATATAGCAAATGTTGTCGTCCAAAATCGAATGAAGGACATCCAGAAGAAAGTAAGATTGACGGCTAAATAGGGGTCCTATGGCAGTCTCTTTAGAACATAGTTCTAGAAAAAGTGTTATATTTTAATTTATTTTTTGTTTTATTTCAAAATATTACTAAATATTAAAGTTGTGTCACTTTTATCTTGTCTACTTATAATTCGATACGGTCCTTAATGAGTTGGCACAAGTTTATGCCGACAAAATCCCTTCGTTTTTTAAAATAAGGGATTCATTGTATAGGTCTCGCAAGCAAGCAGTGGGATCAAGCATCATTGAGAGTTGCCAGGACATACAAGTGCCGGAAGCCTTGTCCAAGGACTTTTTGTGTTGCCATACCAAAGGCATTCTCATATTTATAAGTCCACAATGCAAAGATTACCTAAAAAATGTCCATACTTTTTTTGGCGACGGCACTTTCAAAATCGTTCCCCAACCCTACGCTCAACTCTATACCATCCACGGTGATATCGGAAGCGATGAAGACTACACAAAAGTAGTGCCATTCATATATGCCTTGTTGGAAAACAAAACTCAAAGTACGTATGAATTATTATTTAATTCAATAAAAAATAATATACCAGAATTTCAGCCGCAGCATATGAAAATGGACTTTGAGATTGGTGCAATTAATGCTTGCAGAGCAATATTTGAATCTACGAAAGTAAGTGGCTGTTACTTTCATTTTTCGAAAGCTCTCTGGGCCAAAGCCGGTGAATTAGCGATTTCCAACACGCGTGAAGGTACTGCATTTGTGTCTAAGTGTGTTGCAATTGCTCACTTGCCGAATACAAAAATTCTGGAAGGTTGGTACTGTGTGTCAGCAAACCCACCAAAATGAAAGAACATGGATGATTTCATCGACGAATATTTAAGTAAATATTGGTTTATTATAAAAAATCTCGATCTGCTTTCCAGTTACGACAAAAGACACAGGACGAATAATGTGGTCGAAGGTTGGCACAGCCACATTAACAAGGAGGTCAGCAAAAATCAAAGTGTGTATTATTTGATTTCTGTTTTAAAAGAAGAAGCAATGAATGCTAACTTTAAAATATTGCAGTCGGAAATAAATATAAAAATTTACCGCAAGTGAGCCAAAAAGTTTACGGAAATGGATCGAAAAATCCAAAATATTGTGAATGCATATTTGCAATCTAAAATTACTATCGCTCAATGTATTCTAAAATTATCTTGCTTAAAATATTAAATAACTAAGTGTTACTGCACATGATCACCAGAATAATCGTCACGGACAATGCCACACCGCGGGTTTCCGAGTAAACTAATTTAATGTTTTTCTTTTGAATCTAAGGGGACCTTATGACATTTGCAATTCGCGAGCGAGTTGAAAGCGAAGTGAACATAACTCGCTGCACGCCCGCTTCGCTTTCAACCCGCCCGCAAATCGCAAGTGTGATAAGGCCCTTAAGTATTGTACAGTCGAGGAAAATGAATGTTTAGCAGTTTGATCGTCCACATAATCTGTTCGTATTATAATGACAAATTACGTCACATACTCATGAAGTTTTCTAGTTTTATTTCTTGCTGGGTGAAACGGTAGTTCGATTTTCAAACTATATTTGTTTGGTAATCAGATTGTGACAATGACTGCTTAATGACAAAGATACGTCAAACTCAATAATTATAAAATATTGTTTGGATTCTTTCGATATAATAATATTGCGAAAATTACAACCTAATCTGATTAAAAAACTGTACGTGCGGACTTTGCTCACGAATAAGTATTTGGATTTTGATTGGTCGTCAACAATTTTCACAGATGAGAAAACGTTTGAATCTTGCATTCGTGGCAGATTAAATTTATGGCGGCATACACGTTATCAAGAAAAAAAACGGTGTCAACTTGTGGGACTGGATGAGTGGTGATGGTGTAGGCGAACTCCAAGAGCAAATGCAGTGGATTATGTTACGATATTGGAAGAGAGTATGCTTCCCAGTGTGCGAATGTGTATTCACAACAGGAGATGCCTAATTGTTCATTCGAGCAAGATAATACACACGGCTAGAATAAGTAATACCTGGTTCGATCGTCACCCGAAAATGACTAAAATAATATGGCTGGCTAAATCATCTAATCTTAGCCCTATAGAAAATGTATGGGATCGGAATTAATGGAGAACCGAAGCCCTCATCCAACATTGCAATCAAGCATGGGAAGATATCTTCCTGGGATGGGACCTCTGCACTGAGCTAGTAAGACCATTTTTTAGCAGCGCTAATTGTCATAAACAACCACGGGGTCTACACTCGTTTTTAAAACATGATTTATTTACTAATAAATATAAACAGGCAAATAGTTTTTTATTTCATTTCCTCGTGTAACTTATTAGATGAAGGGCTTGTTTCATAATCGTCAGGTAAGGTTGTCTGTCAGATAAATGTAACACTTTCTTTATGATCATGCATGTGAAAGAAAAAGTGCACGGCGTTGTATGACACATTTTTTATCTGACTATTGTGAAAGTGAGAAACATGCCAAACATTCTTCTTTAAGGGCTGATTTTTCAATCCTCAGTTAAAAGTATCCATTACTTAAAAATATTACCATTCTTATCAAAAAAGGATGGAGCTACATTTATTTGACAGATACTGTTACCTGCGGCCCTACCGCGAAAAACGAAATTCGTAAATTTCGAGGATTTGTCTCTCTCACTTTAATGACGCTTTCGTTTGAGTGACAGAGAAAAATCCTCGAAATTTACGAATTTCGATTTTCGCAGAGGTAGGCCTGGGTATTGAAAAATCAGTCCTTAGTCGTGTTATTGCGTTCGAGTAACAAAAGTCAAAAAACGTTCACATTTATAGGAAACATACACGGAATTAAGTATCCTATTATTGCTGTCATCTTCAATACTTGTCATTGTCACTGACGTTAATGCCAAAGACAGACAAAGATAGAAATATGCTGTTTTCTTCTATTTGACGATTATAGACATATCTTGGTTCGTTATTAGTCGCTTGCAGTCGGAAAATGTAGCACGACTAATTTCAGAATTATGGCAACCTGCTAAACATTCATTTTCCTCGACTGTACATATTGTAGTCATTACAATAGTTATTTGTTATACAAGGGTGCAAAGTTGTATCTTACCCGCGAGTATGAAATTGAAACACGAGCAAGCGAAAGGATTCTATAGTTGAACCACGAGCGAAGCGAGTGGTTCTAAAATAGAATCCTGAGCGCAGCGAGTGTTTTAACATACGAGAAGTATAATACATTTGCACCCGTGTGTAACACAAAACTTTTCCCCTCACTATAGCGAGGAAACTCAAAAAAGGTAATTATTTGTTCACATTACAATCATCATCGGGTTAGTGATAATTATTTTCCAAATGCATCATGTATTTAATGCAAGATTTTGTCGCAGCAAACTTAGCACGAAAAAGTAAACGCAGCACGATTTTAACACATTCCTGTAGTTGCACACCAACGCCAATGCATTATTAAATCATTCACATTCATTATTTTTACAAAATTATAACAGAACACCCTGAAAGTTGTTTAGTTTACTATTTTTATGCGTGTTCGAGTCGGTAAACAAAGATTATAACCTATAATATTCTTTGACAATGTTGACGTTGACATTTTCTGCGTTTTGTGATTGCATCTGGTCATCTTAGCATCATTCACTAAAACAATTGTTACTTATGAAATTTTAGGATTTATATGTTAAAATCACACAAGTGAATAATATGCGTTTTTACACGTTCGTATTAAAGGATAAACGAGCACTTTACGAGCTAGTGAGGGGAAAAACATTATACCTGTAAAGGTCTATTTTTAGGGTTCCGTAGCCAAAATGGCAGAAACGGAACCCTTATAGATTCGTCATGTCCGTCTGTCCGTCTGTCACAGCCGATTTACTCGGAAACTATAAATGCTACAGTAACGAAATTGGGTAAGGATATGTGTTGTATGAACCGCTACAGGATTATGATACTAAATTGTAAAAAAAACCATTGGGGTGGGGGCCCTCCATACATGTAACTGAGGGATAGAAAAATTTTTTTAGTTGTATATAAGCGTGTGGGGTATTAATAGAAAGGTCTTTGAAAATGATATGAAGGTTCATAAATCTCATTTTTATTTAAGCAAGTCGTTTTCGAGATATCAGCTCTCAAAGTCTGAAAAATGTGTCCCCCCCCTCTATTTTTTAAACTACGCGATATAAAATTCTAAAAAAAATGTATGTTATGCACATTAATAAACTCTATCAACGATTTTTGGTTTGATTAAATTATCTCCTATAGTTTTTGAGGTAGGTTGATTTAACTGAATTTTTTAAATAATAAATTGATAATGGTACGGAACCCTTTGCGCGCGAGTCTGACTCGCAATTGGCCGGTTTTTTATGTTTAAGTTTTAATATTCGGAGTAAACTTGTTTATTGTTTTTCTTTTGAATCTTAGGTTCATATTGTAGTAATAACAAAATATATTTTAATATTCTGTATAGTTCCGTAGTGGTAGACCGATCCCTCACTGTCCGAATAACTTTTAAAATGGGTGAATCACTTTTATTTTGTATTTTCGTAAAGAACAAATCAAAATTAAAAAACCGGCCAGGGGCGTGTCGGACCACGCTCAGTGTAGGGTTCCGTAGTTTTTCTACTATAACTCAAAAAGTTCTAAACCGATCAAGATCGAAAATAATTTTCCTTGAAAGTATTTCTAAACCTTTACATTCATGATTTATTTCATAATTTTTGGACTTACGGTTCAAAAGTTAGAGGGGGGGGGGGACGCATTTTTTTTTAACTTTCGAGGGGGGGGCGATTATTTCCAAAAATTTACCCTGTGTCAAAAAATTAATTTAGAAAACCCCCATAATTTTTCAAATACCTATCCAACGATATGTCACACGATGGGGTTAAAAAAAATCATCCCCCACTTTTGGTGTTCGGGAGGTAAAGCCTAGCAAGTTAGTATTAAACCCTGAATTCATGTGGCTATATACCGCTTTCATATGGCAATAATGAGGTCTACTCAGAACCACGAACGAAATTTTACCTCTCTGTCGCACTGGTTATTACGTCCGTAAGCCTATAGAGACGCAAAACTTCGTTCGTGGTTCATGGTAGACCTCTTTGAAGTGTCACGGCTGCCAAACACTGTTCGGAAAACATTGTTACCCCGGATTGCTGTGAAATTCCTCATCCTTTTTTGGTTATGAGTAATTTACCGCATTCAGTTTTCTCTTTAAAGCTTCTTTTAGTATTTTTTTCGGCAAAATAGATAGTATTTTTAAAATATTTAATTCTGTTTATAAAGCTGTGACATATTATGAATTTTGAGGTATGCTGATAAAAAGTACACATTGCCAGTAAAATTAATTAATACCAATGAAAATCCGCATGGTGGCCAAGGTTTAATACTATCTTGCCAGGGTCGCGTTTTATAAAGTTACAATTTACAATTTCGCTGTTTGCCTCTCTTTCTCGCCAATATGTGCGTGCGATAGAGAGGCAAACAGCGAAATTGTAAATTGTAACTTTATAAAACGCGACCCAGGCTTTACTGTACAATTTTTTTCTATTTTTTTATTTGCGCACCATGTTGGCATCAGTGGCTTACATATTGGTGTCAGCAATTCCAGCTTTCTATTACTACCGTTTACTAAGATTATCCTCCAACATACAGACAGACGGGCAGTCATGGCAAAACTATAAAGGTTCCCAGTTGACTACGGAATCCTAAAAAAATATATTGGAATACCCCGAGATATTTTCGTATCAGACATTTTAGAAATTAGCCGACTGTACCTTACATTAATAAAATCATATAAACGGAATAGCGAAAGAAAACTATTGGAAAATATAGCTATGGATAAAAAAAGTATAAATTAACTGCAGGTTAAAATTACGGCAGAAAATATCCGAAAACAGAAGCAAAGCGATTGTAAAAATAAGCTGCAAAGGAAAACTGAACTGTAGGTTAAAATTCAGACAGAAAAATATCGGAAACAGAAACAAAGCTACCGTAAAATATGCTGCAGAGGAAAATTTAACTACAGGTTAAAATTCAGACAGAAAAATATCTGAAACAGAAATAAAGCGACCGTAAAAATAAGCTATAGAGAAAAAAAGTGACTAGGGTAATCGCTTTCGGGAAAAAATGCGAAAAGAAAATTATCTGCTAGAAAAAACTGCGTTTGGGAAACTCATCTAACAAATCCTGCTACGAAATTTCGGGGGTTTTTCTCTGTCACTTTAAAGACACCTTCGTTGGAGTGACAGAGACAAATCCCCGAAATTTACGAACTTCGGTGTTCGCGGTAGCAAGACTGAGTCTTAGTTTAGTAGTATTTATTTGATAGAGTATTGTAGTAGATACAATCAAAGAGAATAAAATCACTACGTTTTGTAGTGGATACAATTGTAGATAGAATATCTCTGACTATGCAAGAAAGAGACAAATCCTGGCCACTCTATAAATTATATGATCATTACTACCTCATTACTGCAAGCCTGTCAAAGTATTTGTCATTATTTATATTAATCAAATCATTCATAAGTTTACCAAAATGAATAGTAAGGTATTAACAATAATCAAATACATTTAAAATAAGAAATCGTAATTTAATTTGTATAAATACTGATAAAATATGCGCCCTAACTCACCCTCTAGGTAAGAACATTTTGCAACACCATGACTTCACCAAGATTACCGCTTTTGAGCAGCGGTTTGGGGGGATACGGCAAAAACGTTACGGATGCGATGGGTCACTGCGATTCCGTATCATCGCCGTTTTTTGAGCATTGGGGAGGTTCTCTATGGGTCGCACCTTTATGTGGTAGGGTCTCCTCAAATCATCATCATCATCATATCAGCTGAAAGACGTCCACTGCTGAACATAGGCCTCCCCCAACGATTGCCACAATGACCGGTCCTGCGCCACCCGCATCCACCCTCCCCAAATCAATCAACGTGAAATCGGCGTGAGCCGGTCGAATAAAGTCGACCGGCTCATGCCTTTATGTCGAAGGCAAAAAATGAAAAGCCGATACGTGCTGATCAATGCCGGAAGACGTGTTTTCTGCTCTTCTTGTGTCATTATTTATTTTTTTCAGCATCGATGACGATGATGGACCTTTGACTTGGTGCAACAAAGTGTGTTTAATTATTTGGATAATTTTCGAGATACTATTTAATGTGGTTAAATGGAACATAATAGCTAACCGAGACGAAGATGTAGTACGTAAAAATAGTAAGTCATATCTCGGTCTTAGTTTTTTCTATACATTTTTATTTAAATTTATACTTTCACGATTGTAACACATATTTTAATGACAAAATGGCAATTAATCGAGTAAACTTACGTTCAATATTCTGCCCTCGTATTAAAGAACGCAGTAATCGATAAAATTAAGATCATGACTTTTTTCGAAAAAATAAGCCCGTGAATCCATGTCTATATATGTTTTTTTTTCATCATTTTTAAATGTGCCGAACGTTTTAGTAAGTAAAAAAGCACTTAGCAGTATTTGATAAAAAAAATATTAAATACTAGGTTAAAATGCAGTATTAAACTCGTGCTAAAAAGAAATGCAGTTTTTGGTCGATTACTGCATTTTACAATAAACATAGTGAAAAATATCTACAACGCTAAACTAGGCTGAACCGCAGTACTTGCTATTGCTGCGTTTTACCCTAGCATAACAAAAGAGTCGGCGTGTTGCATAGATCAATACTGCAGTTATCATTAGTCGCTTATTATTATATCGCCATTCAACCGTGCAGTTACTTCACTTGTTTTAGTGTTGCAAAGTTTTATGCATTGCAAATTGATCATTTGGGTAAGTTAAATACATCTTTTTATTAATTAGCCTAATTAGGAATAATTTATATACATTAATGTATTCTACTTATATTTTCTGACGTAAAGTTAAACTGCATTCCTTCTTTGAAAACTTACTTTGAATTAAACTGGCATTCAAGTATGAAATGCAGTAATTCATGTAGGGTAGATATAAATGCAGTATTCAACGCTTTTACTGCATACTGATCTAGCATGTATCGCGTGTAGTAAAATAAATGCAAAGATAAGTTGCAGTAATCGACTTTAAAATCGATTGTGTACATATATTCTCACTTTAAATATTTATATATCATGGAAAATATTATATAACAGTTTTATAAAACACAAAATGAAGGGTCAACGGAAAGAACATGTCTAGTGAATTCAAATTACAAAAGGAAAAACCACCTTACCTTAAACAGAATAAGGTATGATTTTGCCCTGATTTTTTTTAAGCTTTGGACATGTTTTATCGATATGTTGGTCGTAGACCCTTCAAATACAATTATTACGTCTCGAAAACCTCAAATCCAAGTTTTTCTCGAAATGACGTTTATGCAATTGCTGCATTCTTCACTACGAGGGCAGCATTGTCCTGACGTTTCGGGCATGACTTTATTACGGCCTCGGTCGCAGGCCATTCAGTATTTTCTGTTAACAACTTTCTGATACAAAATGGATAACAATGTGCACCTTTACGTTATGAATGTTATGATCAACCTAAATGGGTCGTTGGGGAGAAAAGTAAAATTATAACATATACAGATATTGGTTCTTTGGTTTTCGACGCTATAGTTGTCGATTTTAGTGACAAGTAAAAGCACGCTTTTAATTTAAGAAAAAACTTGGACACGTTAACCAATTTTATGTATTAAATTGGGACGGTCTACAATATTATTAATAATTTTGAATAAAAATACTAAATCGGTACAAGAACGTCTCAATGTAAGCGGCTGGATATTATGATTTGCAGCCGAGGAAGCATAGTCTACATTCCACCAATTTGGAATTCTAATTCCTTTAAGATTTTTTTCTGAAGTCTCTCAATTCGAGTTTTATGGACTTTAAAGAAAGGATTCCACACTACGGAGGCAAATTCCAGTCTACTACGAATATAACTATTGTAAAGAAGTTTAAAGGTGGCAGGTTTACGAAAGGGTTTTGCCACGCGTACGTATAACGAATCCCAATTATTGTTTGTAAGCCTTGTTTATGATAATGGTCAATATGAGGAGTAAACGTTCGTTTTGCGTCCATTAATACACCTAGGTCACGTATGTTATACCTATACAACACAATTTGCAGTAATCTGCAAAGTTGGTAATTGAAACATATAGGATCCCTTTTTCGGATGAAAGTAATAACAGAAGATTTGTCTTTACTATAGAACAGATTATTTTCAGTGCAATAATGTTCAAATATCTGATTAAATCTTCCTGCAGAAGTACAGTCGACGTCTGTCTTAATAACTCGATATATTTTAGTATCATCTGGTATAAAAAAGTTTGGTTTGCTTAATCCCTTTGTCTGTCCGTATTTGTATGGTGCTTCTCTCTGTGCCCTCTCCAAAAAGGATGGCGGAATTCGGCCAATAGCCATAGGGTGTACACTGCGCCGTTTGGTGGCTAAACTAGGTTGTCGCGCGGTCAGGAATGCGATGGCAAGTTATCTTCAGCCAGTACAGGTAGGATTTGGAACTACCCAGGGATGTGAAGCAGCCATACATGCAACTAGATCTTTTGCGCTTGAGAATGAAGACAAACATGTTGTTATTCTCAAGATCGATATAAAAAATGCTTTTAATAGTATTGAGAGAGACACAATTCTCGAGGAAGTATTGGATCGGGTGCCATCACTGTTTCCGTTCCTTCGCCAATGCTACCACACTCCTAGTAATTTATTTTTTAATGATGTCATGATAAGTTCACAAGTTGGTGCTCAGCAGGGCGATCCCTTAGGGCCTTTAGTTTTTTGTTTGGCGGTTCAAAAAATTATTACGACCCTGAAATCTAGCCTGAATGTGTGGTACTTAGATGATGGGACCTTAGGTGGTAGCCCGCAGGATGTGCTGGAAGATTTAGAAAAGCTTTTGCCGAGTTTGAAGGCTGTTGGTCTGGAGGTTAACTCAAGCAAATGTGAGCTTTTCAGCTGTTCTACAGATAGTAGTTGCGTTTCCCTGTTTGAGGAACTGCTGCCGGGTGTGAGGATGCAACCTAGGTCATCCCTATGCTTACTGGGCGCTCCCATTTTTCCGGAAGGGGTTAGTTCCACTCTTGAGGAGAAAAGGTTGGCGATTGTAGAGGCCCAGGTGCATTTAGATAAATTGTCAGCACACGTGTCTCTTATCCTGCTGCGAAGTTGTTTGGGAATGCCGCGTATGCTCTATATCCTAAGGACATCACCTTCTTGGCTTTTCGGGGATGCTGTATTAAGACTGGACGACACGCTTAGATCTTCTTTGGAGTCAATTCTGAATGTACAACTCAATGATTCTCAGTGGTGTCAGGCATCTCTTCCGGTTCGTCATGGTGGTCTCGGGATAAGGCGCTGTCGGGAAGTGGGCGTAGTGGCATTCCTTGCTTCGGCTCATGGGACTTTGGGGCTTGTTACTCGCATCTTGTCTCGTAATGGTGACAATGCCCAGATTCCTTTCGTGGCCGAGGCTTTTTCTAGGTGGTCCGCGATCTGCCACAGTAGCGAACGTCCTGACAATCCCTGTTCTCAGAGGTTATGGGATGATATCTTGTGCAAGGACATGTGTGCGACGTTAATAGGCGGTGCAGTTGGATCTGACTTAGCGCGTCTAAAGGCCGCATCTACGCCGGAATCGGGAGCGTGGCTTCAGGCATTGCCTTCCCCTCAGTTGGGCACTTTGCTCGACAATGATTCTCTGAGAGTGGCAGTTGCCTTGCGTTTGGGTTGCAAAGTCTGCGAGCCGCACCGATGCATTTGTGGTGGCATGGTGGGCGAGGACGGTCACCACGGTCTTAGTTGTCAGAGGAGTGCGGGGCGTTTTTCGCGGCACCACGCAATCAATGATGCGGTGTCTGCGAACATCCCTTGTGTGTTGGAGCCTCCAGGTCTGTCTCGCACTGATGGTAAGAGGCCTGACGGACTAACCTTGGTTCCATGGCGCAGGGGGCGGTGTTTGTTGTGGGACGCAACGTGCGTTAGTACGTTCGCTCCATCTCACCTTGGCCACACAGTTAAATCGGCTGGATCGGCCGCTGAAAGTGCGGCCAAGCTTAAACACGCCAAGTACAGTGCCCTGGAACCTATGTACGATTTTGTGCCGATAGCAGTGAAGACTGCGGGACCCTGGGGAGCTGAGGCTAAGGATTTTATAAAGGAGGTTGGTCGCCGCCTTAGAGACAGGGGCTGTGATCCGCGCTCCGGGTCGTATCTGGTGCAGCGTATTTCGTTAGCTATACAGCGCGGTAACGCTGCAGGCGTGATGGGAACGTTTGGGCCGGATACGATTCGGAGCGGTAGTTTGTGATTTTGAGTGTAAGGGATTATGACGAAGCCTGTTGCGGATTGCTTTATTGTTTGTTTTGTGCTGCTTAGTTATTATTATTAATTTTCTGTTCCCACTTGACGAAGCCTGCGCTGTGGATTTGAGACTTGTTATTGATTCTATTGGAGATAATAAATTAAATAATTTATTTAAAGAGTTTTTGAGTTTGTTAAACGTTTCTTTTTTGTTAGTCAAAGTCAAATGATTCTTTATTCGAGCAGGCATAGCAACTAGTGAACAAATTACTGAATAAAAATATGTCCCGTCGAAAAAAATATATATAAACCTTTTAGAACTTATGCCTATGGTACAAGTATCAAAACCGTTAGTATATTTTTGGAGCCGACCGTATACCTTAAATATATATAATATTTTCTTCGGTTACCGCGAGGATTACTCATGAAATAAAACTATGAAAACGGATAAACTCGCGTATATTAAGTAACTTTAACTTCATTCCGACGTTTTGAACACTTTACAGGGTTCGTGGTCTGGGGCTTAATTATATCTATTAATCTTAAATATATCTATTAATTTTAGGTCCAGCAACTGCGTTTGCTTATATATTTCTCGTCATCAGCTGTACATGGTGCCTCGTCTATATTTATTATGGAATCATTAAGGTAATCACTATTTGTTTAATTACTCCAAACAATCGCAAAAACTTCCAACATGGTAAATACCAGGCCAAACTATGAGAAACATTAACAACACACTGAATGTAACTTTTTAAATATTAACGTGTGTTTACTGCCTTTTAGGTTAGTACGACCTACACATTTTTAAGCATTAAATTAGCTAAAAGTGTTATTGTTAAATAAAATAACCGGCCAAGAGCATGTCGGGCCATGCTCAGTGTAGGTTTCCGTATTCAAAAACCGCTGAGCCGATAATGTTCGGAATAGTTTAAAGTTTTCTATAAGCCCAATTCATCATCATCATCAGCCTATTTTAGTCCACTGTTGGACGTAGGCCTCTCCTATTAACTATGCGTGTACATTAGGAGGTAAATGCCCATACTCGCCACGCTGGGCAAGCGGATTGGCGATCGCAGTTATGTGGTCACTACGATGATGCTGCTGCCCATCATCAATCTTTTATCAATGAATGGTCATTGACACTTCAATCCCTCAGTCGACACTTACGACACCCGCAGGAAGAGTTGGGCGGTGACAAATGTATTGTACGTGTACGTGTGGAAGCCCACTTAATCCATGATTTTTTATGTTTTTGACCCTATGGCTCAAATTTAGGGGGAGGGGGTGTGGGTGTTCATTTTCTTTCTTCAGGAGGCTATATCCAAATACATACATTGATTTAAGAAAAAAAACTTTCTTCTGGGACGTTATTTTTTCGGAGAAAAAAAGCACACGACAAAAAAATCATCTCAGCGGCTCGAACATGGCGGTTTTGCTGCTTGAAACTAGTAAGCAAAATGCATTTTTTTTGCAACTATGAATAAAACTAACTTTTCACGACACTGCTCGCAAACGTGGTAAATGTTTGACTAAGCACAGTATGAAAAGTTCTATTGGTCCGTTTTCGTAATTGTGGTTTCGTAGTTAGCTAGTAAGAGGAATTATTTTTCGCCGTTTCGTAATTGATTACCAAAGCGGAATTTATTTTCCGTTTTCGTAATTGCTTAAAAATTCTTCTTTCGTAGTCAATTACCAAAACATATTTACTTTTTTTATTTGATAATTGATTACGAAAAAAGAATTTAGGTACTGTACTGCACTAGTTAAGTTTCATAAACTGCCTGATATTGTTTTTGAGACCATTGTTCGGTTTAGCCATTTTTCATGATAATTTTTAGGCGATATATTTCCAGTGCTGCTGGTCATAGGCTGCCCTCAGAGCACGCCTTAAAGATCGATCGTGAGCAGTCGGCATCCAGTACATCCCCGCTGAGGATTTTAAATAGAATAAAATGGATTGCTTGTATAAACTGTGAAATCAGTGTATGGCCAAAAACCTCACTGGCAACGGGAGCCAGTGAGGTTTTTGGCCATCTTGTATATTATTAATCTTTTGCTGCATGCTATGTCATAATTTGTCATGTTTTTTTCATAAGACAACTTTTATTTTATTACGTAGGTAGATATTAGGACTTCCAATACCGGTATTTTTGTATGGACAATACCGGGATCACGGTATTGCCCATACAAAAAATACCGGTATCGAAAGCCCTGTAAAAAAAGCGTCCCTACGTGTTAATAATTTGGTACAAACTATATTAATTTTATTATTCCATTTTGTGGAAATATAAAGTTAGCTTTTAAAGTTCCGATTTAAATTATTTAATTTGGAATTTATTTAGTGTTAATGATAATTTATTTAATTAATCGTATAAATTAATTAATTAATAACGAAATTCCTACTAATTCCATTTTGTAGATAACTCAGCCTTCAATAACATATTTTAACCGAGGTAACTACGAAACTCAATTACTAAAAAGGAATAAATTCTTGTTTTATAATTAATTACCAAACAGTGAAAAATAATTCTCGATTCGTATCCAAATGACTGCGAAAAAATAAAAATAAATTCCTGTTTCGTTGTCAACTACGAAACAGATTACGAATGCAGAACATATATTCCGCTTTGGTAATCAATGACTATACGGTGAAAAATAATTCTTCTTACGAAGGTAACTACGAAACCATAATTACGAAAACGGACCAAAGGAAATTTTGACAGCTGTACATATACATATTGTCACGCACAGTAGGTACACTAATGTTGAACGTTACGGTTATAGGTCGTATCTTAACACGAATTTCATAGTAAGATACGACGTTTCGAAAAGTATCTCAGAGACTTTTTCTCGGCCTGCTTGTAACTTTTTTTTTGTTTATGTTGTACGGGATCATGGCGTTCAGACACACTAGAGTCTGGCAAACGAAAGATGAGAATGAGTTTTTTACGGAACTTTTCATATGGCATCACAAGCTGAAATGTCAAACGATGGTCAAACGTCATGTTCTGTCTTTCGTTCGACTTGACATTCATTGCTCGCTTTCCACAATTGCAAAGTTTTAAGGTGCTTATGATGAATAAAACTATGAAAAGTAATGCAAATAGTATGAATCATTGTACCTATGAGTTTTTTAAGTCTGACTTTAATTGTTCTGAATAAAAAATATAAATATTTCGTTTCCTGTTTATTAAAAATACACACACCGGCAGAATTTGCTTAACATTTGACAAACTCCCCTTGTTTTAACATCCAATTCCGCTAATTCATCCAGTGTGTATATTATCTTATTTAAATATTTTTTTAGTACAGATGGTGCATTTTTTAGGCGCTAGTGCGAGAAGTGGGTCATTTTACGTCAGGTTCAAAACTTCGGAGAGCCATCTGTACTAAAAAACGTCGTACGAGACACGTGCAAAAACGAAATTCGTAACTTGTGTCGATTTAAAACACTCCCTATCGGTCGTGTTTTAAAACATCGCCACTGGTCGAATTTCACGTTTTTCGCACTTGTGTCGTAATGTACTATTTTATAGCTGGTAGTTTTAATCATGATTACACCCATTCTACGATGATATAATTTACAAATCGTTACTAATATTACCTATACCTATGTATGTATAGACATATAATAGTGTTATATCCAAGTGTGAAAATCACTCTGTTTTTCGGCTCTTCATATCATTATAGTCTTTATACCATATGTATTTAAAAAGTTAAAAATAACTTGGTAATGTGTCGAATCTATGATATAACTTGAAACTAACTAAACAGGCCAAATTGGCTTAAAATTTGATATGGGATCCTTTTAATAACATGGGTCATCATTAGGGTTAGGATTTTGGTGGCATTTATTGAACATAGAGCAGTGGAGTCGATGTTACAAACATTTTTAACTTGAATAAATGATTAACTAATAAAATAATAACGTAATAGTATTAATTTCAAGCTGGATTTATCAAGGGACTTAAATAAATAACATGAATTTTATTTTTGAGAAACTAGAAAAATATTAATTTTCAATTAAAAATGTTGGTATATGAGAAAATTTATTTATTTAATTTTTAAGGTTCTAGCTCTCTCGAAGACCGTAAATATAATAATAATAATCATAAGCTGTATTACAAAGAATTATTGAACTTCAATTCATAGGTAGCCAAATATTAAAGATGAAATGATTTAATACTTAAAATTGGCGACACCCTGTACAAAAGAATATATTTATTTATAATTTCTGATTAATTAATTATTCAATCAATCATAAAAAAATTAAACGACGACTCCACTGTACTCTGTCCACCTAATGCCACCAAAATTCCTAACCCTAGTCATCATTTAAAGTAGTAGGTACCTACATCATATTATTATTACTTTGTGTCATGCAGACAAAGTTGCATGGAACAGCTACGTTTTGTACATATATATAATATATTAATTTGGATTATAATAAAAACAGGTAATTTAACAAAATAATTTTAAGTTTTAAATATATTACAAGTATCAAGACTGATTTTCGGGGTCCAACCCAGTGATACCATACTGTATATTTTATTAATTTGCCGCCATTTCTCATTCTCATCTTTCATTTGGCAGACTCTAAAATGTAACTTTTGCTGCGTTTCAAATTATATAGACCAATGAGACCGAGTTCTTTATAAAAAACAAATCAGCAATAATTCGAGGCATTATGGCTTAGTGCTTTTGCCTGTCAACAAGTACTAAAATTAAAAAAAAAACAGCAACAATTTGTAAAAAAGCCCACTCCACACTCGCGGCGCGTAGTTGCTCCGTGAATTCACGGCATGAATTTACATAGTGGTTCACGCACAACTGTGTCCCTCCACACTCGCAAAGCTTCGCTGTCTTGTTTGCGACTTCAACGAAAATGGACGACGACGTGGTTACTGATGCGACTGTGTCACTGCTTGCCATAGCGTATTATACTTATCTGTGTGTGGTAGGAACGCGGTGGCGAAGCTCAGTGACGAACACCGTAACTCTGCCCGGTGCTGATTGCGGCTCCGACCACCAGCTTCTAGTAGCGATAGTGCGATTGCGGCTGAAAAGGATACAGAAACCTAAAGTGGCTCCGAATATGCAACATATCGACGTCGATAGCTTTAGAGAAAGCTTTGATCAGAGGATAGAAGATTTTCCAAACGACATGTCAGACAGCGATAGTAAATGGAAGCATTTCAAAAGGTTGGTAGAGGAAACAGCTAAAGACAACAAACTAGCGAAGCCAGTTATGAAAAACTTCATCACATCTGAGACGGCTCAAATTATTATAGAAAGACGTGAGCTAAAAGAGAACGGCATTTGCTCAACCACGGACCAGCAGCGGTATGCAGAACTAAGCCGCCAAGTTCAACTACGTTGCCGCAAAGATTATGACAACCATATCAACGAAATATGCCTTGATCTCGAACGACACTCACAGAAAAACGAAACCAGATATCTTTTTCAAAAAGTGAAAGAATTGACTGGTACTCGGAAATCAAGAACCTGTGCCATCAAAGATAAAGACGGTCGGCTACTTACGGATGTGGCTCAAGTGTTGGAATGCTGGAAAAACTACTGCGCCGAGCTTTATGACACAATCGAACCTGCTAACGTTAATATCACATGGATGGCAGATGAACCCGATATCCTTCCATCAGAAATTGAAGATGCCATCAGATGTCTTAAGTGCAAGAAATCACCGGGTAAAGATGCTATTACAGCCGAATTATTAAAAAACCTAGGTCAGCGTGGCACCAGGGCTATCCAAGAAATATGCAACACCATCTGGAATACTGGAAAATGGCCAAAAGACTGGACGGAATCAGTGTTTATTCCTCTGCATAAAAAAGGCTCTTCAAATGACTGTGGGAATTACAGGACCATAGCACTAATATCACACGCTAGTAAGATCCTCCTCCATGTGATCAATCGACGTCTCAGTCACTTTCTAAGCCGACAGATACCCGAAGAGCAGGCAGGCTTTGTGAAGGGCAAGGGAACGCGGGAACAGGTGCTGAATGTCCGCCAAGTAATTGAGAAGAGCAGGGAATTTAACAGCCCCTTAATACTTTGCTTTATAGACTACACTAAAGCCTTCGACTGTGTACAATGGGACAAATTGTGGCAAGTACTGCTCGAGACGGGAGCCCCAACACACCTCGTAGCGTTAATTCAGAGACTGTACGCTGAGAACCGCTCTTCCATCAGGATAGGCACAGAATGCTCCAATATGTTCCGAACAAAAAAAGGTGTGAGGCAGGGTTGCATCCTTTCCCCTGCGCTTTTTAACATATATGGAGAGTATATCATTCGGAAGACCATCGAAAATTGGGAGAAGGGTTTTCGTGTCGGTGGGAGGAGACTGTCGAATCTCCGTTATGCGAACGACACCGTTCTTCTGGCAACATCCATGGAAGACCTGAATGAGCTGTTCCAAAGACTCGAGGTAGAAAGTGGCAACATAGGCCTTGCAGTGAACAGAGCCAAGACTAAAGTGATGGTAGTAGACCGTGCAGGAAAGTTAGGCAATGTGACCTGCAACATTCCTGGCATTGACATCGTAGACCGCTACATCTACCTGGGCTCGCAGATCTGTAATGATGGCAGTTGTGTCCCGGAGATAAAAAGACGCATCGGAATGGCAAAAGATGCTATGACCCGTTTAAGTAACATCTGGAAGAAACGAGGAATTGGTATCAAAACTAAGATTAGATTGATACGAGCCCTGGTATTCCCTATCTTCCTGTATGGAGTAGAAACGTGGAAAATCTTAGCCCGAGAAAGGCAAAGGATTGATGCATTCGAGATGTGGTGCTGGAGGCGAATGCTGAGAGTACCTTGGACTGCGCGACGCACCAATGCATCGATCCTCGCCCAGCTCCGAGTTCGAACTCGTTTATCCACCATTTGCCTTATTTCGGCCGCACAATGCGCAGAGGAGACGAAAATTTACAGAAGCTCATCGTGGTAGAAAACACCGAAGGCAAAAGATCGCGTGGTCGGTCACCAACAAGATGGACAGATCAAATAAAAGACTCGTCCTCGTCCAAGTTCTACTCGGTCGTAAGAAACGCTCAGGACAGAAAACGATGGAGACAGATCATTCGCTCCAGATGCAACCAGGATGCTGACCACGATCCTCAGACATGAGGGACCGACCAGAGAGAGAGAGAGTGTGTTAAAGATAAAAAGCAATTAAAAAAGAAATGGAGAAGAAGACGTTGACGTCAGCTATTGGTATTTTTAAAATATCACTTATGCGTGCCTGCGATGCCTGGGCATCGTGAATTTTATTTTCACTTTTATGATTTTACTCCCTCCTTATGTTTTGACTGACACAGTATAGGCTCAGTTTGATAACACTCCAACAAGGTTAGATCAAGCTCATTATTCCATGTATTATACATTTTTATAAAAGCCAACCTCCAACGCACGCACCACTATTCCCCACGATGTTTCATACGCTACAGCGAAAAACTGCGAGTGTAGCTGCGTTCGCGGTCAAAGTCAAAGTCAAACTATTCTTTATTCAAGTAAGCTTATTAATAAGCATTTTCGAATCGTCTGACATTATCAAGAGAGAGAAAAAAAATCTACTAAAAATCTACTACTGGTTCAAACCCTACACCGTTCCTGAGAAGAACCAGAAAGAAACTCAGGTGGACTTACTTTTTTCAAAAACAGTATAATAATACATCTTATTAAAATAACATGCATTAAAGAATTTATTACATAAAAAAAAAATATAATAGACATTTTTATAAAAAAGAGAAATAAATAAAGAATCATAATATTAAACAAAAATAATTATTATTGTACATGTTCACAATATTATTAAGCATCTATATCTATACAGAACTATAAATCTATATCTATACAGAATAAAGAAAAATTAAGATTTAGAGATGTAAAAGGTCTCTAATCGTCATGATTATAACAATAATAATAAAATAGAAAATTAACAATTTAGTGACAATCACAAAGCAACTATTCTTATTATATAAAAGACAACAGCCAATACCTATTTAAACATGACATCACAGCAAAATAAACTCAAATATTAAATTAAACTAGAGATGTATAGTATACTCTCTAATGTCAATAATACATAATTTTGGAGATGTAAAGTGTCCCCAGTGTCAGTTAATAAATAATAATAATAATGATGATTTGGAGGTGTAAAGAATCTCCAAATGTCAATAAAAAGTAAATAAAAAGGTGTATGAAACAAATGTTTCATGTCAGAAGACAGTTAAAATAACAGTCTTGTAAACTAGTGCTACAGAATACATAATTATTATGTATCCAATAAGTCAAAATGTTGCTATATAAGGAGATGAATGGGCTCCATGGTGAAATAAATATTAAGTGTGGAGATGTAAAAGGTCTCCACGGTCAAAGAAATTAGATGCTAAGAATAATAAATAAAATTAATAATTTTGGAGGTGTAAAGGCTCTCCAAACATCAAAATTTTTTGACGTTTGGGATAATAATAAAAAAAAAAATAATTATAAAGAGGCTGTTAAGCTAACAGTCTTATAAGCTAAGTCTACAAAATACATAACTAATATGTATTCAAGTCAATGTCATGTAAATCTAAGACAGCTCTTGAGACTGAAGACACGGCCATGGTTCCTTGTCATTCAAGTAATCGTCAACTTTATAATAACCCTTTTTGAGAAGACCATTTTTGATGTACATTTTGAATGCATTATAGGGTAGTTCCCATGCCTCTAAGGGTACTTTGTTGAAAAAGGTAACACAGTTTCCAACAAACGACTTTTTTACTTTCTGTAGACGAAACTTGGTAACCAATAACTTATGCTTGTTCCGTGTATTGCGGCTGTGAATGTCAGAAAGCTTCTTAAAGGATTTAATATTCTTATGTGTGTACATTATCACATCCAGTATGTATTGTGAAGCTACTGTGAGAATATCTATTTCCTTAAATCGTTCTCTCAGTGAGTGGCGCGTCTATTGCCCTTTGTCACGGGCCAAAAAACTGACACTGATCGAGGAATGGCGCAAAGCGCGAACGCAAAAAATGAACAACATTTACACTCTCGTTTCACGGCTTTCGTGGGCTTTCGCGCCGCGAGTGTGGAGTGGGCTTTATATGTTTTTGCCTTAAAAACTTTATTTTAAGACCCTTATTCTTTCCTTCTTACCTATTCAATGATACCTTATTACCTACCCCAAACTATAGGATTACAGAAAATAAAAAAAAACATCCCCACTTCACCAGTTGGGGAGGTACCCCAAAAAAAAAATTTTCTAGTTTTTATTGTACCACTTTGTTGGCACGATTAATATGACGTATACCTGTACAAAATTACAAATTTCTAGTATTAACGGTCACTGAGCTATGCTGCGGACAGACGGACGGACGGACAAACGGACAGACGCACATGGCGAAACTATAAGGGTTCCGTTTTTGCCATTTTGGCTACGGAACCCTAAAAACTAACGTATTAAAGTAAACACAAAAAAAAGCTTTTTGTAAGTAGATGTATCTAGCTCCCACATTAATAAGAAAAAAGTGGAAAAGGTTGTTTCATTTCGTAGAAATTACAAAAACAAGGTTTTTTTTGCGATTACCTCGAAAGTAACTTTTGTCTGAAGACGGCCTTTTAGCTTATGTCGGCAGTATTAATCTCCAAACTGAAGTTCGAGGCCAAAAAAACTGCGAAAATCTTGCCACAACAATAACATATTCTTACAATAGTAAATCCGGTATACTCTTGGGTCGTCTCGTTCGCCCCTCGTCACGTTCTCAAATTCGTCCGATTCTGCCTTCGTCACTATCGTCGTTGGTCTTTCTCATCTTCGGTCAAATTTGTTGTTCGTCTTTATCTTAATCCGTCTCGTTCTTAACTCGTCATTTTCTTTCGGTATGTTATGTTCGCTGTTAAATCTATGTTTTTCGTATATTTTCATAGTCTTAAGTCGGTACCAACTTAGAATATAACCAAATACGAAATGACAAAAAACAATTGAGTCAAAATAAGAAAAAGGTCAACAACTTATTATGGCCAAAGACGACATTGACTGCAGACTAACTTAACGAATGAAGAATGGGTGACGAAAGCAGAAACGGACAAATCCAGGAACGCGACGAAAAACGAATGAGTCGACCCAAGAGTATACCGTAAATCCTTATTTTCTAAAAACAGACGTTGAGATAACTTACTTATTAGTCATTTCTTTCTTTCAATTTAAGAGCTCTGAGCTCTTGTCGGTGTAGCCATATGCAACTGTCTCCACACTCCTCTGTCCTCAGCAGTCCTCTTCACCTCCTCATACGATATGACGCCCGCCTTCTCCTTTATTTGGTCAGTGTATCTTATTCTTGGTCTTCCCCTTCCTCTCTTTCCATCCACTTTTCCTACTATAATGTTCTTCAAAAAGTCATCATGTCGAATGAGATGGCCAACCATCTTGCCTCGTCTATTGTCTATTGTTGCCAATAATGTCCTCTCTTCTTGAACTCGCCTCAGCACTTCTTCATTTGTTACTCTATCTGTCCACTTTATTCCCTCCATTCTGCGCCAGCACCACATCTCAAATGCCTCCAGCCTCTCTCTATTAGTCATTTTAATTGTTTAATTTATAGAAATAATATTATTTACTTATTTTCACGTAGATATCAGATGTTGTAATAAAAAAATAATTACTTATCTGGTAGTTGGTATTATACAACATACAGGTGTTATATAACATTTGGTACAACAATTTAACTACACATTAATTATTAAAACCTTATTTCTGCCTATGTTTAGATAATTACAGAATAATACTGTGTAGCGTGCTTTTACATAGACATGTCACTGTTATTCCACAACTGACGTCTATTCTGAGTGCTCGAATGCTTTCTGTTGCTCCGTGGTGATTTCTGCCATGGTTATGTATTTATTTTTTGATTACTTCAATCTGTTGTTATTTTTCTTGACTCGTTAATTTTGTGTGTTCTACTTCTTTTGAAAATAGCCTTTGAAACGTAGGCTCCTATTTTTTTTTTTTTAAGTTCTTTACAACAAAATTTTGTCATATCAATGTTAGTTTAGAGAAAAGAAAAGTTTGTAGGTATTTACTTGAAAATCCTAGTTGTGACAGCCATATTTAACAAAAATGTGTACAAATATTGCAGGGGTATGTAATGTTTTTATTAGGAATTATTTTAAATAAATTAATGAAATGACAAAAAGGTTGGTGAAACCTGAAAACTTTATTTGACAATGCACTAAGGGGTAAATTCAAGATCTACGCGGCCATAAGTCGATTTATCAAAACAATAAATACCTCTACCATAACAGCTACATGCGATAGAGGAATTATTAGAGGGTAGATATCAACATCCACTATCCTCGTATGCACTTTTTAATTCGATTTATGTCAGTCGGAATTTGATCGTGTCATTTCATGTACGTTACTCGTTCGCGGCATCGGCATTCTTAGAAAAGGAAAACTTTGAAGTTGTTGTTTATTGTTCTTAAGCGATCAAGGGTGAAAAAAATCTTGAATTGTGTAACAACAGGTTAGTAAGTTATAAGCTAATATAAAAATATTCTTTATTTGTTTGTTATTGAAGCTAGGTTATCGCTCTGAAAGAGAGACTGATTTTTAACGTAATTTTTCGTAAAACATAAACTTTACTCGTTAATAAGTTATACAATAGGGTTAGATCGAGCAGAATTGTTAATAGCAAGTTATAGTTTATTGTTTTGGCTATTAGAATTTAAAATAAAATCTTCCGCATGCTTCCGCCAAAACATAATTTTTATACTTAGAAAATTACTCGCCATTTTACCCAAAGAGATTTTTTTTTGTATTATGTTTTATCGACATGTTTATATGTTGTAGGTTTACCAAATATATCAAGAATGAAGATCATGACTAGAAAACATATATTTGATCTCTTCAAAAGTATAAGACTACCTATATTGGAAGAAAAACTGTGTTCCTTAAGAGATGAACTATTTTCTGGTGAAGGCTGCACTAATGATCAAATTGAATGATTTAAAAGCAAGTTTGCTTATTTCAAGTCAGAATTTAAGACTAGATGGAGTAAAGCTCAGTATAAAGAAGACAAGATTTTTAAGAAACAATAATTCTTGGCTAGAAGGCACCTTCGCGATTCCTATTGCTGAAAGTCCAGCAAACCAACCAGGCCGGCCTTGCAAACATTTTGAAGACGGTAAACGAAGAGTAAGCGAAAGAAGTAAACGACGAAAAACGGAGGATATTCGGTCTAAATTTGAGGTCAGAATACAAGCTACGCATGTAGAATTAAAAAAATCTGAGAAACGTGACGCTTCTGATGTGCTTAAAGAAATAATTACCTAGTTCTACAACTCGCGCAACAAAGTATAAAAAATACTATCGGACCAAGTCTTCGAAAGATATGCAAATTACGTTCATTAATGCATACTTATCGCGAGCACAATATGATATTATACGCAGCACGAATAAGAAGTTATTTCCTAGTTACAGTCAACTGCAGGCAGAAAAAAAAAGTATTACCCGCCATCGGAAGTGTGCACTGTAACAAGCACTAACAGTGCGGAGGTTGAATGCAGCCTTTAACGGACCTCACGGTTAAGCGATTATCAGAGCACCTAGAAGAGGTACTGATATGATTAAAAGAACAAGAACGCCAAACTCTGAAGCTTATCTGCAAACCTCCCCAGATGTAACGGGTCCCAGCAAACCCAGTACAAACAAAAGTTTGAGAATGATGCGGAAAGTGACAATAGTTTGTTTCAGAGCTGCTTCGTGGCTTTGAAATTATTATGTGGCCAAAACAATGAAAAAGTCATACGGGAAACCCCTACTCCCTCCTCTCCCAGGTTTTGTCAATCAATAAGGTTTCTATTTAAACCAGAGACGATAGAATTGCTATTGCCTGCCGATCCGAATCCAGAGTTCTCTTCTGGAAGCGAAGAAGCATAGCAGAAACTGTAGCTTAATATGGCAACTGGTTTTTATTTTAGTAATGAATTGTTATACACGTTTTATTATAATTATACTTTTTTCCATTTTCGAAAATTTCCAAAATTTTGAAAAACAAGCCACATAATAAAAATAAAAACGGGAAACAGTTGTTTCAACGTAAAACGTTAAAAAATGCAAAATACCGCAAAAATTATATTGGCCCCTTAGATCGTGAATTTACTATGCGCAATGATATAAGAGACTTTGACAGACAGACAGTAACGCATCTGTCGTAGTTTCTTTAGCCTCGAACACCAGGTTTGGAGATCTTTCAAAAAGGACATCCTTCACATTTACATTTTTCGATGACCGGCGGGTGGGCGGATGGCGGGCATAGGTACCTATGACTTTGTCGCGAAATGTAGAAAATGCCATATACACCGTGTTTTTATTGATTTCCGGTAAATTAAAGGGAAGCTTATTTAGGTCAGAAATAATCAATTTGTCTAAGAAACTAGTATCTTAACTCTTACTGTTATTGTGTTATTAAAAAAATAAGTTTAATGACTAAACAAGTGTATTACAACCTTTATTACATCCTAAGGAAATTTATTTTGACATGTGCCGTCAGTCACCTGAGATCTTATGCATGACCTTGACAAAATATATTCAAATTTGAATTCTGACATGCTATCAATAGGGTCCAGAATATATGATGCATATATACATCACTATGCATTTAAGGGTTAAAGTTCTCTCGCACTTACCATTTCATTTACTGTGTCAGAAAACGAAAAAAAAATTTTTTTTTCGAATGCGTCTAAAAGCAATATACCAGGTAGCTCCAATTAACGTACCAAGCAGCCAGGAATTCAAAAATAACACGGTGTATTAGTTTATTTTTATTCAATTTCGATTATTTAAACTGCATATTTTAGAATAATAGTATGGCCATATTTATGTTGGACAATGTCTTTGTCTAATAATAGCGCCTGTTTCCTGATTGTTCATTGTATGTACGTAAAAAGTAAAAAAAAAGTTATTCATTTAACAATATTTTTTTATTTTTACATGTACACTATAACACGAATGGTCAAAGTTACAGCATTTATTTTAATGACCTTCCACTTGATACCACACACGATGGTGTACCTTGGTTGGATGGTAGAGGAATAAATATTATTTTATTTTTCGAAATTAGGCCGCAACCATTTTATCAGGCGAATCTGCAGTTGTCCCTTTCTTAGGCAGTGAAAAGCGGCAGCAATACCTAGCTAATTCAAATAGATACCAATTGTTCTAAATTCTTAAGTACTGCTGCTGCCGTTTATTCTTAATACCGGCGGATAGGCGTGTAGCTATTGAACTGAGCTCCATCGAATTCCGCTTATTCTTGTTTATGTAAAATTTCAGATTTTTTCTTTTTTTTTCAGGAAAAAACATGGCCAATAATGATACAGTATATTTATATATTGATACAAATAGTTATCATGTTTTACGTTTGTTTGACAATGTTACTGATGACTCTCAAACACGGCGATGTAGTACCTTTTGGAGTATATTTACAACCGTATAGACAACCAGCAAGAAGTGTGATGACTGGGAATCCGTATCAGGATAATATAGTGATAAGTTGTGTTCACGTGGTATTGGAGTTAGGTAAGGCATTTGTATTTTATTATAAGTTCTTACGCAGGTTTGTTTTTTGAAAAGTTATACCTACATCATCATTTTAAGTTCGTATATACCAGGATTTCCAACGTCGAAGATAAGTGTCTGACATATAGCATTCAAAAATTTGAAACTTGGTGACGCAACTAGCTTAAGGCTATTTTACAACTCAATCAATTAACCAATACCCATTACGCGCTGATGGATAATGTCTTCGCAACTTGCTTGTGGTTTTCTTTATTAAATCATTCAATTAACAAGAAAACCACACGAAGAATGTTTCCAAATACCTTGTGTACTGTGTACAGGTAATTCGTCGACGTAATGCTCGTAAGAGTCGTAATCAAGCATTTAGGTAAAGAAATCAATATCGAGCATCACTGATAAAAACGGTTCTTTGAGTTTGTTCAATAGATTTAATAATACTCCCGCGGTAAATGAATACCTACGGTTGGTCAGTGGTCAGGTGTAATTTTTCATAGAAAATACTCCAAACGGGCAGATTTCAAAGACAGTTTTTAATTATCTGTAGAATAGATAGAACTCTTTTTAAAATCAGATTAGGTATATAGTTATTTTTCTGACTTAATCATAGAATTAAAAAATCTCTCTAAAAACCATTAGATCGATTTTTGCAGGCAAGATTTTGGAGTGCTTAAAAAGCGCCAAAAGTGTACGGAAAAAGGAATTTTTTAATCATGACTTCTATTTTTATATCTGTCCGTTACATTATAATTTATATAGAGAAAATGTAAACTATCGAAAGATTGTCAACTGTGTCATACCGTTTCTAATTTCACGCATTATTTTTCGTTAGATTACAATCTGTCGAGTAAAAACCGTCACCTTGCCAAATGGCTATCTGTATGCTTTGCTTAGCACATAATTGCTATGTCAGTATGTCACCGCGAGATAGATTTTCCGTCTTTTACTAACTATATGAATAAAATAGTGATGGATAGTCTATCTCGCGGCGACATACTGTCGCATTTATTGCACTAAACAGGAGTACAAAAGGCGGACTTAATGCCATAAGGCATTCTCTACCAGTCAACCATTGGGACAAACAGAAAGATTGAAGATGCGTTGATTCTGAAAACCAAAATAATGTATCCAATAAAGCACCACAGTATTGGCTTACTTATGCGCAATATTGAGTTGTTTGACTGAGGAAGTCTTTTGTGGCAGCGAAAAGATAATTATTATTATTGTTCGAAAGAGCTATTAACGTGCGTTTCCCGCTGACCGAAGTCGGTGCGCCTTTGACATTTGTAACTTTTCAGTTTGGTATCTGGCTATTACATGGGTGAGTGCCTTCGTATCACTCAGATCGAAGAATTTACCCGGATATCCCTGTCAAAGAACACAACACACCAACTAATTAAGAGGCGCATAGTTACCGATGGCTATAGTGAGAACGTAAGTAGCACGTATTTTAATATTTCAAACATTTACCTACGAGCCTGTGGCTAATCATGCGATGTACTGAACATTCACAGAGAATAACAAAATAAATGGTGAGATTGGCTACTCGAAAACAGAATTTTGTTTGATGTGCGTTGCCATTGAGGGTCCACGTTAGAATTTCGTGCTTTTTAGTGTGCTTAAAGTAAAAGTTCTCAAAGAATCGTCAATTCAACCTCTAATTTGTAAAAGTAGGGACTCAAAAGTAACATTCGGTTAAAGGTGGACCCTCCATCGTGACTATCAAAGTAGGTTTCCATATTTTAATAGTAAACTTTAAATGAAATTTACAACTGCTGTAAATTTACTACTTTTAGTAAAATATTTGTAAAACTTATTTCTAGGCATCGGAGCTTTCATCGCACGGTAAGACTAATAGCAAGCTATGGAGTCGACATTCGCCATAAATTTAAAATATTATTCATACTCATACTCATTATTCAATTTATCTTAAAATGCCTTTATAGCGGTCGTGCATAAGTATTACGTATTTTATTACCCAACAAATAATAATAATTATTTTTTCTACATTCGATTCCAATTTTATGACTTGAATATTTCAAAATTTGTACTCCTGAGTATTAAAAAGCCAGTAACGTTTAAAATTAATAACGTCAAAACATAAAATTAACACAATGATTGTATAAAAATGCCTACACTCACATAATTAATGGACGGAAGGAATATAATTTGCGTCATTTTTATACCCCAACTTTTTTATATTCCGTCTAACGCAAGTGTGAATATTTTTGTACTAAGTCAAAATTATATAAATACATTTTAAAATAAATTAAATAAGTGAGTATGAGTACGGATATGATTTTAGATTTATGGTAAAT